>BGPR01002547.1:72821-145010 GCA_013235015.1 Araneus ventricosus | reverse complement strand
CTGATAAAAGTAGTTTAAATGCGCATTATCGAACTCATACAAATGAATAGCCCTTTTCGTGTGATGTATGCCATAAAGATTTTCACGGAAAATCCATTTGAATGTGCATCTTCGAACACATACAAAAGAAAAGTCCTATTCTTGCGATGTATAATGAAAAGGATTTTTTCAAAGCAGCAACTTAGATACACATTATTGTATTCATACTGGTGAAAAGCCCTATTCTGGTGATGTATGCCATAAAGAATATTCTGAGAAATCGAATTAATTGTACATTATGAAATTCATACAAGTTGAAAGCCCCTTTTTCTGTGATGTATGCAATAAAGATTTTTCTTGTAAAAGTTTTTTAAATGGATATTGTCGAATTCATGCAAATTAAAAACATTATTCCGGTTATGTAGAAACATAACTTCTCTAAAGAGTAGTTCAAATATTCATAATTGTATTGATATAAAAGAAAAACCGTATTCAGTTGATATGTGTGTTGTGATGTATGAAATATTCTTGGATTGAGTTGAGATATGAATTATCTCGGAATTCAGTTAAATAAAATACAAACCCTATTCTTATGGTTCTTTATAGTAAGGCATTTTCTAGAACAAATTTTTTAATTAAGATTTCTATTCTTATGCAATTGAAATTATTTCATCCAGCAATGTTTGCTGAAAAGAATCTTCTCCAAAAAGTTGTTTAATTGAAAATTTCTTAATAAGAAAAATGTTATTCTTTTGAAGTATTCTCAGAAAGTTCATTTTTTTACACATTACTACAAGATAACTCCTCATCTCCATGTTTTAGACCTTCCTGAGTCCTAAAAAACACAATTTTGGAATTATGTGTGTCTATAAACACGTTAACTCAAAAACTATTAAAGCTACAGGGATGAAATATGGTATGTGGTCTTTACACATAATTTGTGGGTTTCTATTAAATTTTGGACAAAATCTGTCCACGGGAAGTCTGTATTTATGTCCATGTTAATGTGAACGCGATAACTCACAAACTTAAATAGCTAGGTGGATAAAATTTGGTGCACAATTTTATCATGAGGAGTGTAGGTTTGTATCAAATTTTGGACTAAATCCGTCAAATTGTTGTCTGTCTGTATAGTCGTATAATTTTGAATGCAATAACTTCTTTAAAAAATTACTTGAATAAATGAAATTCGTTATGTGGCCTTCTTACCTTAATGGTAGTTTTGTGTCAATGGGTTAAAAAAAGGGCATTCAAATTGCAAATTTCATTTTCTTTATCTTACACCCAGCCCTATAGGTAATCACTCCGGCTTCTAATTCCACTTCCGCGTTGGACGACCTTATCGTGGTGTGACGTTTCGCGTATTTTCTTTCTCCGTTGCTTTAGGAGTTCTTGTTCGTTTCACTGCCTTTTATCTTATTTTTTTCTCTACATGTATTAGGAGTATATGAAAAAGTTTACGGGAAACCACTCCCGCTGGTTTATACAAACTGAATTTTAAGAATAATCTGAAGAAAAAAAGAACTTAATTCAATTATTTTTAGGGAATAACAGATATAATTTCTGTTTTCTTGGATCTTTCAGCGTTTTTGGAGGTAACTTTTTTTTTTATTTTGAAAAGTAAATCCTTTTTCTGTTTTTTGGTATTTTTGAGGAATGGGAAATATCTTTTTTTGCTGCAGTATGTTGCTCTGAAAGTCTCATTTGCTGATGTGTGTAACCCATATCAGCAGCTTCTTTGTCAGAATCCCAATCTGCACCTGAGAAGCACAAAAATTTATCTTTAAAAAAGTAGATGTAATAGATCGGATAACTCGTTTATTTCTAGATTTAAGTGAAAAAAATTTAAAAGAGGGCTGAAAACGATTTACCTGCCATAGAATCCTTCCACAATAGGCTTTCTTCACTACTAAGGCCATCACAACAAGTTAAAATGATAAAAAGGATCACATATCCGGATTCGTAAAACCAAAAAATTTCAGAATAAAACACAACTTACATGCATGAGGATAAAAGTAAGGGTCACAGACCCACCAGTCAAGGTAAAAGTTAAGCCGACCTCAGGCGGTCACAAATAGCATCACTCACTGATACTGAAGCAAAAAATTAATTTATTAAGATTACAATTTAAAATATTTTTGAACCACTTGGGTTTAGAATTGTCCGCTGGTTTCTTCAAATGATATTAGATTGTATATGAGCAGTTGAAAACATAATGGTGATAAAGTTTTAAACCTGTTGAGATAGCAGGGAAAAGCAGAGGCGGCACCAGTAATTTTCTGACGGGGGGGGGGGGGGCAAGCAAAATTTCTCAAATTTAGGAAGCTGCAAATAACTTTTTCTTTCCAAAATTGCTTCTGTATTACTATTGAACACATCACGATTATTTTCTAATACAATTAGTGAGGCATAAAGCACTAAAAGCAATTATGTCCATGCTAAATACTGAAGTAATATGAAGTAGGAATGCAAAAACAAATTTGATATTTAATCTTAAATTTTCAAATCAACAATCTATGCCTCTTTTCATTGAAGAAACAATCAATCTCTTGAAGAAGTAAATCCTTATGAACCGTTTTGTCTCTCCATTTTAGAAGTTTTAAAAATTTCTTGAGGCATGAATTCATATAACAAAGAAAAAAAAATGCTCCAGGCCATTTTTATCAGCGTATTTTTAAATTGAAGATTATTACCAAATCAAACTCATTCTGAGACTTTTTCAGATTATTTTGCTATACATAAAAGAATCAGATAGTTTTTTTTATATAAATAATCCATTATAAGTTAAAAATACTTTTCTCATATACTAAGATAATCGCCAAACTTAAAAAATCTCGGAGGTAAATTTGAATAGAATATGAACCTGATTTTAATAAAAGCGAGGAAATGGTGAAATACAAGCACATAAAAAAAATCAACAAAAATATAATTTTAATTTTTGTGCATTCATTAAAACATGTTTGTATGCTATGAGAATTTTATAAGTTAACTGTTTAGTGAAGATAAGTTTTTTTAACAGTCTATACTTATAAAAGGCAATGTTTGTGTGTGTGTGATGTCCAGACGAATTTATCGCACTTATAGCTATGAAATTTGGGAGACAGGTAGCCTTAATGGTGATGCAATGCACCTCGAAGCCCAAATTTTAAATTTTTTCTAGAACAATTTTTATTTTATATTTTGTGTTGTTTTTGGTGATTTTTCGCACTAAATTCTCAATAGCATGGTTTTGGATATTTGTACGAAAACAATAGATACACCATCGAGAAGAACAAACGATTTCCGTTCTAATGAAGTATGTTTCGAACGTCTAACGTAATTTACTGAATTTTGAAAAAAAAATTAAAAAATAGTCGGTTAAGCCTAAAAAATTTGATTTCGAGTTTCAATTTGCTGCATGTAACGTTCTAATTTCGCTATCAATTTGAAATTTCTTGAAGTAATAAATATAACTTTTCTCCGTGATTTAAAATAAGAACGGTTAGTTGAATTTAATTTTTTTTTCTGAAGTTTTTTTCCTCCTGATTCTTAATCAAAGTCGCGTGACGTATTTTCCTAACATGCATTTTGTCAAAACCGCGTGACGTCATAATCCCTTTGCTTTCAATGCTTTGACAGATCATTCTTTTAATTTGTTTGTTTTTATTATACTTTTTGATAGCCGCGCATATGGCTGATATCTTTAGTTGCAGAAGACTGGTAAATATGAAATATGTCTTCAAGGAGCTAATTACATAATTTTGCTTCACCACAGAAATTATGTTTGTCGTATTGTTCCATTTGAAATCGTTTAAATTTCATTCTGTAACATTTTACCTGGTTTACAGGAATCAATCTTTTTAATCCTAATTTTTTTTTTCTCGAAAAATCTGTTTATTTGATATGTAACTTCAATTTGAAATTATTTCGTTGAATGGCTTTAATTCAAAGTATCTAATGCTTACCAATTAACTATTTTAAACAGTATCCAAAGATTTTAATGCGTCAGTATTACTGAATTATAACTTTATTTTAGCGAGCGAAACAGCTGGTTATTTTTACTCAGTTTGAATTCCAATAGCATCTTTTGCAACAAACTTTATAATTTCATTGTCACTTTTTTAAAACCTGTCTTAGTTCGTTTTTTTATGGCAAAGTGAATTGATTTTTTTAAAAAAACAACAGCAATGCAATTTGTCTTTGTTTTATCTTTCAGCTTTGTCGGAGGTAACACATTTTTCAAATTTTGTATTTTAATAGGTAAAGTAAGTCCTTAATTGATTCATGTTTGATTGATGGGGCTTCACGTTTTGAGGTACAAAATATGTATTTCTACAAGCCCTGATTCTTTTTCTATGGAAAAGTGAATGTTAAGAAAAATCCTACGAACAAAGTACTTTATTCCAAAATTTCGTTTCTTCTTTTTTTTTTATCTGAAAAAAGAGTAAATTTGTGTTCGCATGGACGTCTCAAGGATAAACTGGCATAATTCGCTCCTTTCGTGAGCACAGAATATTGCCTCCGTACGCATGCGCGTGGAGATAGCGGAATGGTTTCAATGGTAAATTATACTGGCCGGCAGACAGTCACCCTTTGACGGATTTGGCCCAAAATTTTATACGGACCTACATCCATGACGATAAAACTGTGTACCAAATTTTATCCATCTAACTATTCAAGTTTTTGAGTTATAATGTTCACATGACTTCGGACATACAGACAGACTTCCCGTTGACGGATTTTGTCCAAAATTTTATTAGAAACCTACAAATTATGTTTAAAGATCACGTACCAAATTTCATCCCCGTAGCTCTCAGAGTTTTCGAGTTATCGTGTTCACAGACACACATAATTCCAAAATTGTGTTTTTCGGACTTGGGGAGGTCTAAAACGTGGAGATTCGTCAAAATCTCGAGTTCGAATTTTTTGACGATTACAATACTTTCTCTTTGTATACTTCGTATACGAGAAAGTAAAAACATTCAAAGAACTGAATTTGATTCATAATGCTGTACTTAATACTCGCAGACAATCAGCACGTTAGACGACAGTTAAAGAATTTCTTAATAAAACGCCTACCTACATGATATATAAGATACGTATAATTTGTACTCAAAATATGCGATAAAGGTATGACTTTTCTCACTTTTATGATAAATGTTTAATTTTAAAATTTAATTTTTGATTTCCATACTATACTAGTTCTATCTTAAAAAATTCTGAAATTAATACTTTCAAATGAATTTGCATCAGTAGCATTAAAATTGTAATCATCAAAGTTGTTTAGTAAAATTTCGATTATACATCTTTCATTTAGACGTCCTTTTACGTCAGCCCCTAGAAAGACGTATAAACGGTGCTTTTCTGTATTTATAATCGAAATAAATTTCGATGAACACCTCACGATTTATAGTTGTCAGAAACTGACAGATTTGAAAGAAATATTCATATATATTCAGAAATATCACAATAAAAGATATTATTATTCCTTCTCTTAAAACTGTTAATCCTAAAAAAAATTTTTTCAATCTATATCATCTGGATCTTATCAGCACAGAGATATTTTTACAATATTATTCGATATGCTGAATGTTGTATAATATCGTGAACATATCGTATCAATATTGTACAGCATCTTAGTCTGTTTGGGTGCTCTGAATTTTCAGCTGTTATTCAGGATTTGTGTATTTTTTTGTAGCAATACATTTTGTAAAACTTTGTCTTATGTCAATTTTTACTGTTTCGTGTATAAATTGATGAATGATTTGTCTAGGCCAGGTTAGAAAACTATGCTGTTTTCGTTCTAAATCATTTATGCGTTTACATTTCTATAATTATTATGGTTTTGAGCATTGTACTTTTGTATTCTTACCAGTCAATTTTTTTCTTTGTGTTTTTCAGTACCTTGAAATTCACTCTTTGTGGCTTATGTTCTTTGTATGTTTGTTGTTAATTGCACTCTGTAAATGGAGTTGTCTCTGTTGTGTGCTTTCTTTAAATAAATAAAGTATACAAAGAGAAAGCACTGTAACTTTCAAGAAATTCAAACTCGAGCTTTTTCATGAATCTCATAGTTTTTGGATTTCTCTACTTCAGAAAAATAAAAACATTTTCAGAATCATGTTTGGCTGTGTGTGTGTGAGTGCGAACACGATACTTCAAAATAAGTGCAATAATTAACTCAGAAAGCTAAATGAATGAAATTTAGCACCTGATCACTACTAATTACATTATTAAATTGTATATTTTATGAAATTTTGCACAATGACATCAAAGAGAACATGCACATTTTTTAAATGCGTACTGGAATTTTTTTCCTGCACGTTGAAACAAATAAAAACCATATTTACTAAGTTTTTTTAACACCGACGTTTTTATTCAAACTAAAGGTAAATATTAAATAAATTTTTAATTATTGCATTTATTCACATTTAAAGAATAAATTTTACACTTTTTTAGTTGTTGTGGTAATTTTCATGCGCTTTTAAACCCTGTACAATGAAAAAACTAAATATATTGATATGCACGTCACAGTTAAAGTGTAAAATAAATTATTTTTTCACACTTTATCTAGTTATTCAACAGAATAACTAATGATAGACCGTTAAAGTGTAAAATAAACAATTTGACATTAAAACAAGTCCGGGTTTTTTTTTTTTTTTACAAATTACAAGTGCAAAAGTTTATTTTACACTTTAACTGACTTTATCAGTTATTCCATAGAATAATTAGTTCTTCTATAGAATAACGGATTTCATACTTTGACGGTAGCATATACAAGTTATCATGACTATAAGTGAATCAGCAGTTTGAAGAAGGAAACGAGCATTAAAAAAATGGAAACACGTATGATAAAAACGTTTTATCATATAGACGCTCACTGGCATCTCTAAGAAAGGATAGAAAATCAATGAATAAACTGTTGACGAAAAGAATAGCAGCTGAAAGTTTAGTTAAAAAACAATAAATAAAAGAAAAATGCGTTTTTTTATACTTGATGGTTACAGCTGATGGGTTTGTCCCCTTCTTGAATGTCCTTATTTAGATAGAAGAGCCGTGGTGGCCGTAATGCCTCGGCTTCGGGACAGGAAGGCGCCAGGTTCGAAACTCGATTTCCCCAAAGATCCGCCGTGTACGTGGGTCTGTTGCACGTGAAATCATACTTAGTGGCCATATGGCCTCCCGTTGGTGTGGTGTGGAGAGGAGGGGTGATGGCTCAGATATAGTCCACATCATTACATTATGATTCCAAATTATGGGGTGATCCTAATTGGTTCATATGGGACGTTAATATTACTAAACTAAACTGAATTTATAAAAGAAATATTTAAAAATTTGTGACAATCAGATTAAAAAATAGGACAACAATAGAACTGGCATCACTGAGTTGATACTTTAGATCAGGGGTTCGTATCCCTTAATTATTCTTTTTGTTTTCGCGTATCCCCTACTTTGATATCCCCCCTCCCAATCATCCGTCTATGTAAAGAAGTCTCATCAATGGTGTTAAGGCTAGCTCAATTTAGATTAAAAATGAAATGACTCGAATTAATAAAATTTTCAAAACTCACTTTTGATTTTACATTTTATTCCATTTTTACAATAGTATCAGTTAAACTCCAAAGCAAATGAAACCAGTTTTGTAATTATTTTGATTTAACTTATAAGGATAGCTAAAATTTACACTTCGTAATAATCAACTATTCAAGTTATATAGTTATTAAATAGTAAGTAATCACTTGAGAAACAAAATTCTCTAACTTTTTTAAGCTCTTGGTTTTCCTGTTTCCGCCATTAACAACTTTGATTTTGCGTACTACAGGTTGGGAATCTCTGCTTTAGATGATGCAAGTTTTAGTTTAAATAAATATAATTTATTATAGTATAACAGTTATAAATACGTCCGTTATTTTAATCAATGTTACCATAATATTAACGACCCGTTTTAAAGCAACACGAAAGCTACTGGCTGTCCGCCACGAAAACTCTGCTCGCCAAGTTGTCTCGTTGACGGCGGTCGCTATAGAAACAGGTTATCGTAGGAGGAATCCATTTCCAGTAGGTAGAAGTACTCTTTTTACCTCCGTAAACTGGCGCCAGGGATAAAATAAAACCCCGACTTCCGTCGGATCCCTCCTACTCGAAATGGACCTCCCCTCACATAAGCAGTTGCTATAGCGACCGCCGTCAACGAGACAACTTGGCGAGCAGAGTTCTAGTGGCGGACAGACAGTATTTAAAACCGCGGTCAAATGATAGAGACGACGCCTGGATTGACAGCTCCTCTCCAGGATTCCGCATCACACCAGCGAGAGGGCATTTGGTCCACGGCTTCGGATTTAGCATACGCCTACATACAAGGCAAAAGTTCATTGGGACCGGGTATCGAAAGTGAGGCTTTACCACTAAGCCACCGCGGCCTTATTTAGGATAATGCAAAAAAATCGTTTTCTTCAAATATAATATATTCCAAACTTATCGCTGGAAAGCATCAAAATTACGTAAGCCAAAACAGCAATGACAGACCGCCTTTAGAAAATACAATTTTGAATACTTACAGATGATTCTCATGAATGCCAGTCGAGAACGTTTGGTTGTAGGCGATATGGACGAGTTTTCTGTTTTCTTTATTTGCGGTAAAGTAGAACTACCGCTACACTCACTGACTACCGGTGTCGGCCAGAGGAAATCTTCAAAAGTTCAACACTCTGTTCGAAGATGTTACTTAATGTTTAAAGTAGAGTTTTTTAATATTAGGCTTAAGGATTATTTTAAAATATTACATTTCATGTCTTTATCGCGGTAGCTCTAAATGTTTACTTAAAGTAAGAGCCTCGTGTTTTGGAAAGGCGGCGATAATTGTATGTTGACGTATTAAGCGTACAGCTACCATCGGTTAACAATTTCCTATTTTCGGGTGTTCCTGGCCCACAGAATGAAGGCTCGTCGCGACCGCCCACAGAGGGGTATTTGTACCAAAATCCTGGCCAAAAGTCCAAAATTTGAAATGTGCTCAACAATTGTAAAAATGGTATTTTATAATAGCTGACTAATTGATCCGTCGATCAACGTTCATTTCAGGAACATGAGTCATATCCTTTAGCTCCTAGCTTCAGTTGAAAAACAGATTTCTTCGTTAGTGGGCATAGTTTTTATCACATTTCAGCTTTACTATAATGTTTAAATATATATATTTTTTTGTGGCTATATAAACTGATGGTTTAAAGTTAAATCGTTTTTTTATGTTAAATACAGGTAGGATCTTTGTTGTAAATTATATATTAATTCGATTATTTTTATTTTTCACATAATAAAACACTTCTAAATTTATAAAAAAGGTAATTTTCATGCTTTTTTAGCTCTAATTTATACACTGTGAAAGCTTTTTAAAGGTGAGTCGGGCTTTGTCGGACCTATTTTAAAGTATAAACGTAATAGTTATAAAACTAAGTGCCAGTTTCAAAGTTAAAATCTTTCGCATATTTGCGCCATTTTTTATAATATATCTTTTTTTCATTTTTACGACTTTATTATGACATTTTTCGATATAAAGTGAGTTTACTGCTTCTTAGGACCCATCTCCGATGTTGGCGGGTGTAACCCTGTAATGGGGAAGTTGATGCATATGTCGGCGGATGACAGGGAAGTTCGTTCACAGTGCCAGTGTTAATTGTCACGGAGGCCGGTCCTGCAGTGCACTCTCTCCGCATGCCTAACCTGGTCGAGGTTTCCGTTTATGATAACGTACTGCTAAATTACTAGACCAATCTGCGTGCACTTTAAACATGAAATAACCGATATGACAAACGAAGAAATTCAGTTCATTACAGAAAAATTAACTGAAAGTGGAGTTTGAAAGATTAAATACTCTGTGCTACTGACAATGGGCTATAGAAGATCCTGCAATACTGCAACAGGGACAACATCTACAATTAGGTGTTACATTTGTGGACTTTCATAATAAGACTTTAATGAATTACATAAGAGATTTCTAGAAAACCAAGTTACTTCGAAATTTTGTCTGTCAACTTTACATACCCGCATACAATTCTTTGGGTCAGAACTTCACTTATCATACAAAATGCCGATTCATAAGTGACAGGCGAAAATGGTGAAGAGAAAAAAATTGTAGCAGGCATTAAAAAGAGTATCCAAAGAAAGTTCAAGGGCGAACTGGGACTGCTTCTTGACAATCCGAAGCAACGCTTTCGAACATCAAATTATGGAAATATAGCTAGACGCTTCTTTTCGGGTCTAGAATCCTTCCTAAATCGCTTCACGAACCACTGGAATAGATGTGGAGCTGATTAAAAGGTTGATAGTGATATTGGAAGCTATAATAAGTGGGTATCACATTGATGAAAAAGTTCTAAGCACATTGTTACAAAGCTATAAAGTCGTTTCCTTGAGATGCTAATCTTGGCGATAAATTTGGCGACTTGGCGGCAAAGTTGGCGACTGACGACAAAAGGACTTTTCTAGAAGGACCTCGAACTTTCAACGTATTTCTACTGGTTTCATGAACTTTCTAGAGATTACGTCACTTCCTGTTGAAAAGTATAAAAGCAAGCTCTCAAGCCAAGAAGAGTCAGTTGGAATTTGATCAGCAAGCAAACTGGTGAGCTAACAAGAAAACTTTGAGCGTTGTATTGAGATTTATAGGTAGTCTCTGTCGTGAATTTTTACTAGTGCTGTGTTAATACTTATGCTTTCTTTGCTTGGAATATTTGTAAAATAAAGAGCTTTATTTTTTAAATCTTGCTTATTGGACTGCATTCACATACACCCACAAGTCGATTTTGTCACATTTGGTGTCAGAAGTGGGATTTTTTTTATTTTCCTGTGAATGCCGGAGACTGGACCTTTGACCAGATCTATGGATAAACAATTTGAAAAGCTATTTGCCATGATGGCAGAGATGAAGGCTGGACAGGAAGAGATGAGGGTTGCACAAGCCGGATGGAACAGAAAATGGAAGTTGGACAGGAAGAGATGCGATCCGGACAGGAAGAAATGCGATCTGGACAAGAGAGACTAGAAAAAGAAATGCGATCTGGACAAGAGGAAATAAAAAGCCAGATCCAAGCACACATCGAAAGTCAAGTTAAAGAAATTAAGATTCATGTTGACGGATGCATTGGAAAAATAGAAGAGGAAGTCCAATGTGTGAAACAAAAAATCGAGGAAGTTGAGAGCGAAGTTCAAAGGAAGATCGAGGGAGTAGAGGAAAAAGTTCAAGAGAAGATCGGCAACCTCGAGAGGGGAATAAATGAACTTGAGGAAAGGCCGAATTATTTCCCAGCTAGTCAAGAATTTATGTCTTCTCGACCGACAGTCAAACCCCTGACATTCGACGGACAAACATCATGGGCAGTCTTTAAGACTCAGTTTGACGTTGTGAGCTCTACAAATGGATGGACGGATTTTGTGAAAGCCAGTCAACTTATAGCATCGCTCCGCGGATCAGCGGCGGAGGTTCTTCAAGGAATTCCATCTGATAAGTTGACAGACTTAACGGCCATTGAGAAAGCTTTGGAATCTAGATTTGGAGACAGCCACCTGTCGCAATTTTATAGAACTGAACTGAAAACAAGAAGACAGAAGCCAGGAGAAAGCCTTCAAGAATTGGCTGCCGATGTGGAGCGACTAATGAGCCTGGCCTAAGCCGAGTGCCCTATGGATGTTCGCGAAAGCTTAGCAGCCCAGTACTTCGTCGACGCCATCAGAAACGAAGACACGCAACATTCAACTAGATTGATGGACGCAAAAGATCTGATATCATCTCTGGCTTATAGTATGAAATATGAGGCTGCGAGAACTGTTTCCAAGACAACCAGACACGTCAGATCAATGGAGACGGAGGATCATATGAGTAGAGAAAGAGATGATAAATTTGAATTCTTCTTTAACAGGCTGGAAAATTATTAAACGGTAGTGTTGGTGGAAAGAAAAGCACTCTTCGGCGAAACCCGAACGTGACTTGCTGGAAGTGCAACAAGAAGGGGCACGTGCAGAGGGAGTGCCAGGCGATTACTTCGAACCAGGAAAACTAACACATGGCTGTCTTGCGGGGCGAAGGCTGCCTTCTCTGAATAGAGCCCCTGAAGAAGGACCGAGAGTACCCTCGCTTAGCGGAAAGAAAAATGGACTCTACTTAGAAGGATCTATTTGTGGTATCCAGTGTTTGATGTTAGTGGATACAGGTGCAAATGTCACACTTTTAAGAACGGACCTGGTACAAAAATTGAAGGAGCAACTTATTTACATGGCTCCTGGCATTTCTTTAAAGACCGCTACTGGTGAAAAAACAGAAATACGAGGCAAACTGGATGCATCCCTTGAATGTGGCTCAAGAAAATTTCATCACAGAATCTACGTAGCTGACATTACCGATCCCTGTATTCTCGGCCTAGATTTCCTTCAAAAATTTAACTTTACAGTAGACCTGGAGAAGAACGAGATACGGACAGGAGGAGAGGAAATCCCTCTGTTTTCAGCCAGTGTACAGCATTTCAAGTCGTGCTCTGTATTGGCCAAAAAGAGAACTATAATACCAGCAAGGTCAGAATGTCTTATCCAGGGAGTTCCTGAAGTTCCTGGACAGTTCAGATATGCCGTAACGGACTTTCTTAGCCAAGCCTCCCAGAAAGGTCTTCTTGTGGCGGCCACACTGGTTGATTTGGAAAGGGAAGCCATCCCCGTTAGAGTTCTGAATTTGAATAATAAACCCAAGATTCTGGACAGATTCTGGAGCTGTTATTGCGACTTGCGAACTAGTGGTGGATATCGTCTCTCGTCCTCAAGAATTTTCTGGAGCACAACATCTACCATCAACATTGGAGAATTTTCAAATACTTAATGAAGAACAACGAATAGCAGTAAGGAAGTTACTCAATGAATTTCAGAACTTATTTTCGACCTGTGATGCTGATGTCGGCCGTTGCAATATGACACAACATAGAATTAATACAGGTGACCATTCACCAATCAAGCAATACCCAAGACGTGCGCCTCTTGCAAGGAAAGAAGCAGCAGAGCATCTACACTCATGTCCATAAATTAAGGTTAATTCAGAATCACACAGAAATTGAACTCTAAAATAAAAATTTCACCTGTAGAATTATCACACACATCTTGAAGAAGAATATGCAAATTACAGGAAACCACCAGATGGCGCGGATAGTACGTCACAATGACGAGAGTGTAAGAGAGGGGTATATAAGGAATAGTGGCAAAGAAGTAAAATTGTTCACAAGCGCTTTAAAAGCCTTTCAGTGCAATAACCGCATAGTTATGGCACAAAGGAAGCATTTCGATGATTTTTTACGTGGTAGAATGGGAGCTGGAATGTGGACGTACCCAGCTGGAAGTACCGAGGAACTTGGAATCGCAGAGTGTCATCTCCAGGCTTTGGCGGATTCCAAGATGATGGTAATGTGGTAGATCGATGTACAGCACATGCGAGTTACAACGCCGAATGAGACGGTATTTGGCAGTTACTGCCAAAAGAAACAGACGGAGCACAGCATCGAACCTGTCTCGTCAGCTCTCTTCAGCTACCGGTACGACAGTTTAAGGCAGACCGTGTACAGACGCTTATGGCACACGTGTCTATATGGTATGTCAGATGTGTTCCACTTAACGCAACTCTGTCGCCTGCGATTAGCCTGGAGTAGAGAGCATGCATTGTGGACACCGCAACAGTGGTCTTTTGATGTTTTCCGACGAGTCAGGCTTAGTTGCAGTCTGATTCTCGGACTTTCATATGGAAGCGCACGGTACCCGTTACCACCAAGAGAACACCATTGAACGACACCTACGGTGGTGCAGGATGGCTCGTTTGGGGAGGAATTATTCTGGTTCCAGGAACCTGCATGTTCAGAGTGTAACGATGACGAGGCCACATCTTTCGGGATGTCATTCTGGAACAACATAGCGTTGTTTCGGGAGGCGCCATGGTGCTGAATTTCTGTTTATGGATGACAACGCCCGTCCTCACCCATTAAACATTGTAGACAGATACCTTCAATCGGAGGATATCACCCGTATGGATTGGCCAGCATACTCACCGGACTGGAATCCAATAGAGCATGTGTGAGATATGCGGCCGACGAATTGCACGCCCTCAACCCCTCCCACCTGTCTACCGGAACTTCGGAGGGCATTGCTTGATGAGTGGTGTAACATTTCCCAATATCAGATTGATAATTTGATACTCAGCATGCCTAGGCGTTGTAAGGCCTGTATTGCATCGTCCGGGAGACATACTCCGTATTAACCATCATATTAACCATGTTATACTGTTTTTTGTAAATAGGTTCTTTTTTGAAATTTGCTCAGGGAGTAAAATCCAATTTTTATTAATTATGTCAAACATATAGCATCTGTTTTGCTCTTCCTTTTGTTTAATAAATAGACTTTACAAATAAGTCAAACTTGTTTTGCTTCTGTCTCTTTCTTTGCCTGAACTTCATTATCCTTAATTTATGGACAAGAGTGTAGTTAAAGAAATGGTGGACAATGGGATAATTGAGGAATCATCAGGCCCTTGGACTTCGCTTATTGTGCTTGTTAAAGAAAGCTAAAAGAAATTACGAAAAAAGATAGATATCCCCTGCCAAGAATAGACGACACTCTGGATGCTTTGAATGGAAGTCAATCGGCGCTATTCACCAAACAGCGTGTTAGCATCGGAATCGAGTAATCCGTGACCGAGCGTTGATTCTGGATTTCGTGAAATTCTTATTCCCGAACAAGAGTTACTCGATCTCTCGGTATCGGAGCCTACGTAGGACACGCCCCACTCTGTGACGTAGAGTACCAGTTATTCCTGCCCCCATCATTTTCAAAGTAGATTTGCATTGGTCCAAATATGTCACATGATTATCAGCTGATTTTAGCGCCTTCTAATGTTTGTTTTGACTGTCATGCAACTTTTGAATATTTTTGTTGCCTGAATTTAGGATTCTCGAAATAAAATTTTTATAAAATTGTTATTCTTATCTCCATATGTTTTCAGCACATATGGATAAGATTCGATTTTCAGATGTTAGTATAATTGTATCGAAATGGAGATTTATAGTGACAATCCTATATAAATACTTGTATATTTCTGTGTCTTGATACATTATTAAGCAAGTAGGTTTTAAATTTTCATAGTATGCTGCAATAAAAAAATATTGGTATTTAGATGTACATTAGTGAATATTTGTATAGTAAATAGTTTCCAAATAAATCCAGCTTTTACTAAAGCCTATGTAACAATATTCCTTAAACAAATTGCAAAACTATTTCATTAACAAATATATAGATTGAAAATATTGGAAAGAAGAACCTGTAAACTGCTCATGTGTAAACAAAAATCAGACTAAACGTTTCTGAAAAATGGAAGAATTTTTATGAACACCAATACCTAATAAAACAAATAATCATTCAATCCATTTATTATTAATAAAATGCTATTGTGCTAGAGATATTTTTTGTAAGAACTTCCTTCTCTCTTTATTTTAAAAAAATTAACACAAATATTTTATTACATTTACATATTTAAAACTTGTTACTTGTTGTAAACATTGAATTTAGCAAATTTTGATTTTCAAATGAATGAATTACTGACTAGTAACTGTTCAGAACATAAACATAATAGTCTTGACAAATCCAAATAAGTGTAACGAAATAAATTATTGATATTATTTGTAAGTATTTTAGAATTAATATTATCTTTACATGAAATGTATGCTTAATTGATGGATTTCAGATATTTTAAACTGTCCAAATAATCAGAAGATAGCAATTGTTTTAAACATTTCTATCACAATTCTTAATTGCTTTTCTCAATATCTTCATTATTTGAGAATAAAATGAGGTATTCATTTTTTGATAAGTTGGTATTAACATTCTATTAGTACCTGCATAATATCTGCTGTGTTTCATAGCAAATAAATTGCTATGAAACACAGCATGCTTCAAGTTTATATTCATTAACAAGAGTAATTTAAAGTTCTTTACTACTTATTTTATTATTACAACTCGTTACTTTATGAATTCAATAAACAAAATTTAAAAAGAAATTAACAAACATACAACAATTGTTAAAATATAGCAATTTTCTTGGTTTTACCAACAAATTGTTAGAATATTTTTTATTTTGTGTACTTTAATAAGCAGAGCATTAGAGGCCTACATTTAAAATATAAGGGGAAGGAAACTCAGAATGAAATGTTGCTACAAATAAAATGACTTTTATGTTAATAAGTTATTTTGACTTAACAAAAAAATTATATCAATAATTTAAAACTATTTCAAGGATTCTTTTCCTGCCAGTTTTCCAATAACAGTCTTTTTATTTTCGTTCAAGTAAAAACATTTAATTTCATATAGATTTGTATAAATAAAGAAAAAGAAGTCATCTTTTAAATTTTTTCATACAAATATGTGAATTTATTTTCTGATTTTCAATTAAAATTCATGGTTACTTAACATCACAGATAAGAATATTACATCGAAAGGGACAATGGTTTATTATGGTCTTATTGCATAGAATTATATAAAACTTTATATTATTATGGGCCCACTTTCATCTGAATATTTTATTCAAAATGCAAAAAATAATGTTTATAATTCAGTTATTTTGACAAATTTACCAAAACAAGTTGGCAAAAAAAAAAAAAAGCTTCTACCAGTCAAGTAAGTACATTAGCACAATTTACAATAATTTATAATTCTGAATAAGATTTATGAGTCCTATTGCCTATCAAAAGGATTTTCAATAACTGATTGATGATTCACATGTATGTAGCACTGGTGAATGAAATATATAAAATAAGCTGCATAGATCAAAAGAAATTTTAAATCTTTAAATGATGTAAAAGATAAATGTCATAGCAAATTAATATGAATTGATTTCTCTGTATCATTCAACTATATACAGAGTTATATATAAATTTATAAAACTCTTTATTATGCATTCAAATTTCTTTATAAAAATTTCCAACTTCACTTATTATAAACACAAATGTTAGGCAACTTTTTCCAGTGAAATAAATACTCGATAAATTCTATAAGGAAACAACAAAAGGAATAACTTTGCAGTATGTTTAATAAATAAAGATAACTATATAAGCTTACAAACATACCACCAAACAAAGCTTTTGGTAAACACAAAGGCAGTTTTCTGGATGCAGAACAGAGTATTAAGTACTACCTAAGACAGCTATTATTCTGATATTTTTTGACACAACTCAGAAACACATCTCTACTCTGATAACTATTAACCAGGATATGTTTTTAAAATATTACATCCTGAAAAATCATGGTCATGGTGTTATTGCATAGAATAGCAATGAAACTTTATATTATTTTGAGACAACTTGTGTCTGAATATTTGAATCAAAATGCAAAAACAATATTTATAGTTCAGATATTTTTACAAGTTGACAAAAAAAAAACTTATACCAGCCAAATAAGTATATTAACACAATTAACAATATACTTTTATTTCATTTATAATTTTTAATAACATTTTAAGAGTCTTATTGCATATATAAAAATGTTTTTCTGCAACTGTTAAATGGTTCACATGAATGCAGTGTTGATGAATGACTTATAGGAAATATCAACATAAAATACAGAGACTGAAAGACATTTAAAATCTTTACAGTATTAAAGATTTGTCATAGCAAAGTAAGCTGAACTAATATTTCTGTAAAACACAACTATATACAGAAGAATACATTAATTTATAAAAATGTTTATTATGCATTAAAATTTCTTTATGGAAACATAACTTCACATATTTAGAAACAAGAATGCTAAGCAATTTTTTTCCACAGAAATAACTGCTATGAATTTTAACTAAATTTTATAACGAACAATATTAGACAACTCTGCAGTATATTTAATAAATAATGGTAAATATATAAATTTAGAAACATGCAAAAAAACAAAGCTATATTACAAAGACAATTTTCCCGATTCGTAACCAAGTATATAAAATACTGCCGTATGCATATCAAAAGTATTAAAAACTTATTATCATACACATGGTATTTTGGCAAATTCATAAAAAGTTTCCATTACACAAAAGAAATAATTTATACAGTTTTCAAGATGTAAGAATTCTGAATATTTTAAATTTAGTTGACCAATAAGAGATTTGCATCTTTTGAAATAAAAATCATATAGCTCATAAAACAAAATAAACAATTCAGCAAATTTGATAAGTTAGAAAGAGGTAGTTCTTAATAATAGAAGAGTGTATATCAATGCATAGGCTGAAACTTTTTTATACTGCTGTAAATTTTTACAATGATTCAATAATATAATTTTGAATTAGATTTTAAGAGTCCTACAGCATATCAAAATATTTTTCTGCAAGTCTTTAATGGTTAACATACATCAAATAGCTTCTTAATACCCAGAATGTAAAAACGAAAATACAGTATTGATGAATAAAGTGTACAAATTATCAGTATAAGCTGCATATATTTACAGAAATTTAAATTCTTTAATACTGTAAAAAAAATATAAAAAATCATGTTAAAGCACACTTAATTTCTCTGTAAAATGCAATTATATACCAAAGGATGCATTCAAACCATGTTCTTGAGGAAATTTCCAACTTCATACATTTATAAATAAAAATATGAAGCACATTTTTTCCCACTAAAAATAACTACTATATAATACATTACTCTATAGTATATTTAATAAATGAAAATCAGTAATATTAACTTAGAAAAACACCACAGAACACAGCTTTATTAAATACAAAGACAATTTTCTGGATGTCTTCCAGAGTTAATGAATACTGTCTCCATGCAGATCAAAAGTGTTCTAAGCAAGAAGTGTTTTGAAGCATAAAAGTGTTATCAAAGAAGGAATGCACCTTGTATTTTCATTTAAAAAAAATTCTTTTGAAAAATATAATACATAATTAAACATAGAGTCCATCATTGTAAAAAATATGGATATTTTAAATTTATCTGACCAATAAAAGATTTGCTTCTTTTAAAATAAAAATCAATATAGAACATAAAACAAAACTGTGCAACACTGCAAATTAAATACATAAAGAGGTCGAGATTAGTGATACAGAGTGGCTAAATAGGATTATACGAGAATGTGTAGTTGAAATATTTATATACTGCTGTGTATTTTTATAATTATTCAACAATATAATTTAGTATTGGATTTTAAGAGAGCTACTGCATATTGAAATGTTTTCATAACTATTTAATAGTTCAGATATATCAAAATAATTTATTAATACTCAGAGCTCAAAACACAATAATGCAGCATTAATGGACATAGGGGATAAAATTTCAATATAAGCTGTATAACTTGGATAAAGAAATCTAAAGTCTTAAATACTGCAAAAACTAATTGCTTAAACACAGTAATATGAACTAATTTCTTTGTAAAATTCAATTTTATAGAAATAAATGCATTAACTTATGAAACTGTTAATTACACAATCAAATATAAATATTTTCCTTATGGAAAATTTAATTTTTCTTTTTCCACTGAAGTGAGTGTTATATTACCCAGCTTGCAAAATAAATAAAATTATGCATTTAAATTTATCAGAACAAAGAGATTTATATTCTTAGTAGTAAAAATCATATACGATAAATTTAATAAACAAGGTTTGATAGTATACACTTGGAAACACAGTGCAGAAAAAAGCTTCATTAAAAATAAAGTCAATTTTCTGAATGTGTCACCGGGCACAGTGAAAAGATTCATTTTTTTATGGTAAATATGTGTAATTAAATCTACCTGAACAATAAACAGCTTGCATTCATTGGAGTATACAGTAAATAACCTAAAATTAATTGTCCATCTTTCTTTAACACATCAGTTCATTACTCACAAAATAATTATGTGTCAGCCATGATCATTGCTGATAATTGTACACTAAAAGTATAAAAATTAGCTTGTATTGTTGAAACCGACAAATATTAGATAATCCTCTCGAAATCGAGATTTTCTCTTTCAGGATAAAAAGTATGAAATATATTTAAAAGCATACTTATTGAAAAGGAAGAGCCAAAAAATAGTAGTGAAAAGGAGTTTTCTCCACTTTACATACAAAAAACTACACTATTTGTCTTGCTAAACACCAAAATATTCTTCCAGATTGTTTTTCTCCAAAAATATTACTTTTACAAGCCATGCAAAAATCCAAAACATTGAGCCAGAACAATTTTTCATTCTACTGCACATGCACACAATGTTTCCATAATATAATTTTCAATTAGATTTTAAGAGTCCTACAGCATATTAAAATATTTTTCTGCAAGTCTTTAATGGTTCACATACATAAAAATAGTTTATGAATACCCAGACTGTTAAAATGAAAATACAGCATTGATTAATAAAGTGTATAAAATATTGATATAAGCTGCATAGATTGACAGAAATTTTAGTTATTTAATACTGTAAAAAAACTGATAAAGCACTCTAGTTTCTATGTAAAATGCTACTATATATCAATGAATGAATTAATTTATACTGTTTAATATGCACTCAAACAATATTTTTAAGGAAATTTCCAACTTCACACATTCATAAATAAAAATATGATGCACTTTATTTTAACCACTAAAAATAATTACTATTCTAACAAAATCCCATAAAGAACTATATAACGAATAACTCTACAGTACATTTAATAATTGAGGATCAATATATTAACTTGGAAATACACCACAGAACAAAGCTTTATTAAATACAAAGACAATTTTCTGGATGTCTTTCCGAGTATACTGCCTCAATACATATAAAAGTGTTATATTATTTACAAAGAAGGAATACACCTAGTAATTTCAAGAAAACAATCGTTTGCAAAATATAAGGCTTTTACATTATGTATAAGACATAATTTAAGATACTGTCCATCATGTAAAAAACATGGATATTTTAAATTTATCTAACCAATAAGAGAGTTACTTCTTTTAAAATAAAAATCGACATGGCACATAAAACAACTAAATAGTACAACACGGTAAATTTATGAGTAAGGAAGAGGTATTTATTAGTTATATAGAGTGGCAAAGATGGAATAATGTTAGAGAATGCAATTTTGATAGCAAAGTTGGATAACATAATATAAAACTACTTCTCAATTAAGACGTAACTAAACACAGCTTTAAAATATAAAAATATGAGCATTTTAAATTTATTTGAACAATCAAAGATTTGCATTCTTGTAGTAAAACTCTTATAGGAAATAAAACATCATGCATTACAATACATATAATAGACAGGGATCAATATTTTAAACTTGGAAACACACTGCAGAAAAAGGCTTCATTAAATATAAAGTCAATTTTCTGAATGCATCACCAGGTACAGTAAATACATTATACTTTTTTTTAGTTAATATGTGTATTTAATTTACCTGAACAATAAGCAGTTTGCATTCTAAAAATGACAGCAATCCAGGATAAATATTAATAACATGAAATACATCTTGAAACAAAATTTAGCGGCAAGAAGTTATTATTCTTCACTTACTTATTAGTTAGGCTAAACACCAAAATATTCCTCAGATTGATTTTTCTCCAAAAAAAAAATATATACTCTTACAAGCGAAGCAAAAATCCAAAACATTAAGCCAGAACGATTTTTCATTCTACTGGCACAAACGCATATTGAACTCGATCCGCCGATAACTCGCCGATTTTCTGGGATTGAAAAACGGGGGAAAAAGGCGCCCGACAATCCGCTGTTTTGGCATGGAGAATAAGAAATCGGTGTGCTGACACGAGTGTCAGTGTCAACACGCGGTGGTGAATAGCGCCGAATGGTTTACGACACTGGATTTGAGAAGTGGATACTGGCAAGTTGAGGTCCGACCCGAAGATAGAGAAAAGACAGCTTTCACCACCGGGCAAGGACTTTGGCAATTTAAGGTAATGCCTTTCGGACTTTGTAACGCCCCAGCAACATTTGAAAGACTGATGGAGATAGTATTACGTGGACTATCGTCTGAAGCCTGCTTAGTGTATCTAGATGACATTATAATAGTAAGGCGAACATTTGAAGAACATCTAAATAACCTTCGTAAAGTATTCCAGAGGCTACAAAAAGCCAACCTAAAGTTAAGTCCCAAGAAATGCAGGTTTTTCCAAAAGGAGGTTACTTATCTCGGACACATTATTTCAGCAGAAGGAGTTAAAACTGATCCAGGTAAAATTAAGGCAGTAGTTGATTGGCCTCGTCCAGAGACGGTACACGATCTCCGAAGTTTCCTTGGACTGTGCACCTATTACCGTCGTTTTGTAAGGAATTTCTCTGCAATAGCAAGACCCCTACATACGGCCTTATTCACCATCGATGGTTAAACCATGATCAGCGGTTAAAAGTGAATTTACACAAACAAGCGAATGCTGACCGAAATGATCAACTGGATGTATACCTTAACTGGCGAGTTGGCGATTTTGAGGGTAATTTTAAAAATCGCCAACAACGGAGAAATTGAGATACCATGCCAAAATAGCAACCCGCTAGGGTATACATTTGGCGACGCACTTTGGTCAGCTTTCGCATCATCATGGCAGAATCATCATTTAACCGCTGATCATGGTTTAACCAAGGATGGTGAATAAGGCCGATAAACTTACTGAAGCTAGATCAAACTTTAATTAGACCGAAGAATGCGAGAAATCATTCCATAGTCTAAAGTAGGCTTTGATAACTTCCCCTGCCTTGACCTATCCCCGAACTGACAAAGATTTCATTTTGGATACGGATGCTATTAATGAAGGAATAGGAGCCGTGCTATCCCAGAACATTGGAAACGAGGAACGTGTCATTGCTTACTTCAGCAAGAGCTTGGGCAAGCCAGAAAGAAATTATTGTGCCACTCGTAAAGAATTACTGGCCATTGTTAAAGCTATAGAGCATTTCCATCACTATCTCTATGGACAGAAATTTCTTCTGCGGACTGATCATGCTTCCTTAAGATGGCTTTTGAATTTTAAGGAACCTGAAGGCCAGATAGCTCGCTGGATCCAAAGACTTCAGGAGTATGATTTCGAAATCCAGCATCGCAAAGGGACCTCTCACGGAAATGCAGATGCCCTCTCTCGAAGACCCTGTAGAGAAAGCTGCAAACATTGCTCTAATGCGGAGAAAAAGTTCGGAATAGAGACAGACACTTCTGTAAAAGTTTTAACAACGACATTTGTAGATCTCTGGTCTTCATGTGAGATCCAAAAGGCGCAGCTAAAAGATTCTGCTATTAAGCCAATTTCAGAGAAGAAACTAAATTCGGCGAATCGACCATCTTGGCAAGAATGCTGTTTTGCAATGTTCGATTAATTAACTGCTGGTTTTGGAACATAAATATGACATCACTATACTTGCAAAAACTTATTAATAAGCTTGCAGAGCATTAGTGTTTGCTATAGAAGGTTTATTAAAGGGCATAAAGTCTTATTAATTCTTTGTTTGAAACTCATTAAGTTTTTTTAGAATTGATATTTTAATGAAAATTATATTAAAAACCAAGGTCTGTTGATTCTATTCTACATAAAAAATTTACTTTTGATAATAAATTTTAATTTAGATATGCATCTTATTTCAATTTTTGGTAAACCGAAATCATTTATTGCAACAAAAGAGACCATGAAATATAAAAGAAAACTGTGCCTATAAAGTGTATTAGTGTTTGTCCTAAATTGCAGAAAGAAAATGTACTGCATGTTTTACTTCTAATGAAATTAATGATTCAGGCATTTGCATTCAACTTTTTAAAAATGTGTTCGACAGAATGATTTTACAAAAATATGACGTTTGATGGTTATTTATTGTTTTAATCATGCATAGTTCTAATTTAAATCACAATAATCACACATAATTTAGTTAATTATAAACTGGCAATAAATGAATAACAAAATTTTTAGGGATAATTTTACTCTATAAATATCTAAAATTATCATTTTCCTATAAAGTTCACTACTGAACATATCTAGAAAATATAAAAGTCTTTTCAGTTATCTGAATCATTTATTCATAATCAAAATACAATGCAATGCAAATATAATTCTGGAATTTAAACTATCATGCTCTTAATAATATGCACAGGTAAAGAAATTTAAAAAACTAGGACATCTAAAAGCTATAAAAAATCTTAAAACATTCTTGGCTAAATATAATAAAGCCTTTTCATAATATATTAATGCCTTTTTAACTATTAAAGTCACACATGATTCTAGTGGTTATTTCAGATAGTTTGCTGATTTAGTTGATTAGAAAGTAGAAATGTGATTTAATTATAACTTATAATTACTTAGCAGATTAATAGATTTAATTATAATTTATAAATGATTAGCAGAATTTAATAACAAATATTTCAACCTCTTTTTTAAAAAATGACGGGAGGCTGTCTTTTTCAAACAGCTGCTAAGGCGTAGGACTACTTTACTCACGTGCCTCCTTTCCGATTAAAAATTTTTTATGCAACTTCTGTTGTTACCTTTATCTCTAAAATAAGACATTAGTTATGTTTTTAACATATGTAGTTATCGAGATATAGAGGATCGCGTCACTAATTCATGCGTATTTTTGCCCAACTTTGGGACTTAGTAGTCGCTGAACTACAATTCCAATTTTCAAATTTTTTTTTATAACTTCTGTTGTTACCCTTTATCTCTAAATTAGACATTAGTTATGTTTTTAACATCTGTATTTACTGAAATATAGAGGATCTCCCATACAACGTTTTTTGTGGCGTTTTGGCATGTGAATCAAATTCTTTCCTGAGACCCCAATGGGAGGAACATAGTCCTACGTTAATGAGGAGAATTACCATTTTCTTACGAAATACACATCTATATCCATAACCCTAGAAATTATGACAAACATTTCAATAATTTATGCACTCATAAAATATATTAACTGACAGATCTCATCCTGATATAAAAAGTATCTTAAACTTAAGTTCCACAGAGTGAGAGACAATCTGACTTCCAAGAGCTATAAAAAAACTTGCTACATTTTCAGAGCTTCCTTTTAACCATGGACAAACATATAATTTAAAGATTTGATGAAACAATAAAATAGATTTGAATTTCAATGGGAAATATAGCAAATCTTAATTAAACTTATTTTTTAAAAAATGTTGAAATTGTAGAAAAAATTACTTAAATAGATTAAGTAACATTGAAAAAAAAATATTTTTTTTTCTTTTTTAATTTTAGGATGTCATAAAAATCATTTTTATGCAATAAATATTTTTGTAAGTTGTTGTGGGCATGCATCACAAAGAATGGACTTTTCATTTGTAAGATTTGGACAACGTGTATTGAAATGAACTTTCTGAGATAATCCGCAACTGCAAACTTCACAACAATAATGTTTTCTTTTTTTTCTTATCATGAGATGTTCATCTAAATGACCTTCATGAGAAAATTCTTTTCATCACACATTGCTGGATAAAATCATTTCAATTGTATAAGATGGGAAATCGTAATTAAATATCGACAGAGAAAATTCTTAACTACCCATAACCATATGAAAACAATTTTTTATTTATATGAATTCGAGATAATTCACATCTAAATTGATATTCTGAGAGAGAGAACATTCTTTAACACAGATATCAACCGAATACGGTTTTTCAATTATATGAACAAAATAATGAATATTTAAATTGCTCTTTAGAGAAAGTAACTTCTACATCACCAGAATAGTGATTTTTATTTGCAACAGTTCCATAATGTGTATTTAAATAACTTCATGTATATATGGATTCCACACATTACGTATTTTTAAATTGATTTTATGTGAATAATTTTTACCACATACATCATGAGGAAAGGGATTTTTCAGTTGTATGCATTTGATAATGCACTTTTAAATCACATCTGTGATGATATCCTTTTCCACATACATCACATGAAAAGGGCTTTTCATTTGTATGAGTTAGAAGATGCATATTTAAATTACTTTTCCGAGAAAAATCTTTATGGCATACTTCACAAAAAAAGGGCTTTTCTTTTGTATGAGTTCGAAGATGCAAATTTAAATTACTCTTCAGGGAAAAATTTTTTGGGCAAAGATTACAAGAAAAGGGTTTTTCATCTGTATGAATACGACAATGCACTTTTAACACATCTTTCCGAGAAAATTCTTTTCCACAGACATCACATGAAAAGGGCTTTTCATTTGTATGGATACGACAATGCACATTTAAATTACTTTTATCAGAAAAATCTTTATGGCATACATCACAAGAAAAGGGCTTTTCTTTTGTGTGAGTTCGAAGATGCACATTTAAAGTACTTTCATGAGAAAAATTTTTATGGCCTACATCACAACTAAAAGCCTCTTCATTTGCATGAATTTGATAATGCATTTTTAAATCAACTTTAAGAGAAAAATTTTTACCATCTACACTACAAAAAAGGCTTTTCATTTGTATGAATACGATAATACACTTTTCAATCACATCTCTGAGAAAATCCTATTTTTTTTCGATGAATTCCATGGTGCACATTTAAATGACTTTTCTGAAAAACTCTTTATTGCAAAAAACACAAGTCTATGACTTTTCTTTCTTATTGTTATGAAAATGATCTTTTAAAAGACGTTTTGGAAAAAATTTCTCATGGCAGATATTACATTCGAAATATTCCTTTTCTTGTCAATCACATTTCGACATTTTCATCAGTATCAACTGTTTCCACATACAGATCACTAATTAAAGTTGTTTCATTTTGTCTTGATATACGTCTCCACTCTGTATATTCCTGATGATAGACAAAACTTTATGTTTTTCTTTCGAAAAACTGAGCTGCAGTAGTATCGAGGATATTTATCTAATAAAAAGTTTTTGCTTTATTTGAAGAAATACCTTTCCTTCTGTGGCATCTGCACACCTAGGAAGGTAAAGAAAACGAAATATTATTACAAATCAAGTAATAACAAGAATTTTATATGTAAATAACTATTCATTGAAAAAACATAAACAGAGCATTGTCTTCTTGACTCAGTAGCATAGTTACCTGTGTGTCTCGGTTTTATGAAGTGCCACGGAGTAACACATTACTGTGTTTTGGCCATTTTTCAAAGAAAAAATGGTGAAGAGTCTAAAAAATAATACCATACCCTTGGCACCAATTACGCTTGTTAAACCACTGATGACAACTGGGGTAAAAAAAAAACTACATTATTCACAAGCGCCACTTAACCTCACTGGCCACGGGGTGACAAAATGCAAATATGTCACTTTTGAAAGTCAAATGCGATAAGGGAGGGTATAAAAAACTAGGGAAACTAGGATGAAGGAAAAGGAAACTTTGCTCAAAAAGCAAAAGCACTATTTGGCACCCATCTTACCAGAAATTCATAGTTTTGCAGGTGATTAATTAGAAAAAATATGGTCTGTA
This sequence comes from Araneus ventricosus, assembly GCA_013235015.1. NCBI lineage: Eukaryota > Metazoa > Arthropoda > Arachnida > Araneae > Araneidae > Araneus > Araneus ventricosus. Next base: position 117,654 of record BGPR01002547.1, on the reverse strand, counting down.
ATCTAATGAGAATTTTGAAGAAATAATCAACAAACACAGAATAAGTAAATCTTCCAAAAATAAAATAAATTTTTAACCTTTCTATGCAGCAGATTCATTAAAAAAACAGCTTTTGTTAAGTAAGTAGAAAAGATTTCATACAGCTTCAAAAAGAACTTTGAAAAAGAATTTTTTAATTCCACATGTAAAGTTTTATACACAGAGAAAACTTTCACTATTTAAAACTTTTTTCCTATAGCATTTTTTTTTTCCTGTTGAATATTTAACTAATTGATCTACAGTTAAAAAATATTTCTTTGAATATTCTTCATACACATATATGACACATATCTATATATTTTCTTAGCTACAGCATTTGGAATATTCAGTCAAAATTTAAGTTTTAATGCAAAATTATGTTTATCTCAGCAGTAGGTGCCAGTCTTATAAAGCTTTGTTACAAACAAATGAAATACATATAATTAAGTGATAAATATTCTAATGAAATTCAACATAATATAAATAACTGTTACAAATATATCAAGGTAAATTTATTCCTTTGACTTGTTAATCTATTTTATGTTACGTTACAAATATGTTTAGTATATGTATAAACTATATATATTGTTGAGGAGATGTTAGGATTTAGCTACAATTTTGGTGATTAATTGCCAGATACTTGCTTGGGAAGTGCAAGGTTTTAAGGTGAAGCTTGGTTCTCAAGATGCGAGGAAACTTCCGGAAAGATCGATTCCTCGACAGACTGTAAAAGGCAGGTAAATGCTCTGAAATTCAATTTCAGAGTTGATCGAGCTATTCAACACGGTGAGGTCTAATAAGCTTTGTGATATTTTGATTGAGTTATATAACAATACTTCTTCCACATATTTAAATTTGTGGTTGTTTACTGGAAATAGATGGAAACATTTACACTTCATTAGTTTACATAAGAGTGCCGAGTAATTAAAAACACAGATCTAACATCTGTTCTTAAATAAATTTCGAAGTTGAAAGAGTCAAAATGTGAACTGGGTTAAAAGCAGATAATAATATATGTGTTTTCTCATTTTTCTGCCATTAAACAGCACGTGCCTTTCTCTCAAACTTCACTGAGAGTAAAAAAAAAAAAAAAAGTTAGCTCAAAATATGTTTGATGATATAAAATACAAAGTTTCAAGTATTGAGTGACACTAAACATTGATTAAAATTTAATTTACAAAACTATAACATGGGAAAAATATTGTATTGAAAGTTAATAAATAACACATCATATCAATGGCTTTCATTAAAAGAGTTGAGGTTTAATTGCAATTCAGGTTTTATAGAAAAAAAAAATGCAGGACAAAAAACAACAATAAAAGATGAAAAAAAGGACATTAAACTGTCTAAAGAATGTAGAAAAAATTATTGCCATTAAAGTCACATATGTTGAGTGCAGAGAAAAAACAATAAATGGAAATGTATACATAACAGAATGGCAGACAAAGTTTCAACAGAAACTGAAAAATAAATAAAAATATTTGGAAATAATTTTACTCACACTATTTTTTCCTCGTGAAATATAATCTCTCAAAAAAGTAGCAATGGCATAAGTCACGTTGCAGCTCTTTTATTTTGTTTCCTATGCCCAGAAAAAAAGCAAATAATAAAATTCCTTCTTCACGATGTTTAAGAACTAATTAGTACAAGAAATTTGTTCATGTATTAAGCATCTTAACACATTCAGGTTATCTGAATATGAACAATAACACTAGCCTTGCTTAAAAGCAAAGAAAACTAAGAGGGTTGGTACAAATCAGTCATTCCAAAAAATGCTGCCAATATTGTTTTCAAGCAAAGTAACCAAAAATATTTCTACTATCTTTTGAGCATAAATGAGAGATGGAATGAGTTATATAATTTTGAAATTTATGTTTTAAAGGCAAAACATGTTGACTATTTCTCAATAACAATACATTTTCATTGTATTTAATAATAGTTTGATATCTTTCAAAAGCAACATACTCAATTTATGAATTCAATATATTTTCCATCAAAATTATTATTCTACCTTGAAAATAAAAAAATAAAAAAATAGGTAATCTCTTATGAAATGAAAGCTTTATTTCTATTAAATTTTAGAAGGACAAAGTGTAGAAAGAAGAAAATGATTTCAATCATACAGGTAAAGAAAGTAAACACAGTACAACTTACATGATTTGTATTTACAGCTGTAAAAGAATATTTGCAATTTTTTTAAATTTCTTTTTCATTACTAAATTACATTTAGAACTGCAAAAGTAAGTAAAATACAACTAAGTCCTTTTTAATGTTCATATAGATGTTATAAATTTTATTAATTTTTTTAAATATATATGCTGCCACTTTAAAACAGGGCAAAAAAAAAACCCCTTTAATCTCAAACAAATAAAATATGGACATAATCAGAATATTATTCTGACTTACAAAATTTCAATAAAATATATGAGCAGCAACTTTCCAACCCTTTAAATTTAAGGGACTAAGAGAAAAAAAAAGTTAAAATACAATATACATTTTAGTTTCTTTCTCCTGTATCTTTTAATTTCCAGATGAAGCAAATAAATAAAATTTAGTAGATATTAAAAATGAGTAAAATTTTTTCACTAAAATTCATTACTATTTTTTTTTTTTTTGGTTAAAATATATGTATACTCTGATTAATTAATTTCAGAAAATTTAAAGACATCCTGAGATTTTCACTGTGGAAATTTTTAGAAATGATTTGAACAAATGTTATTCAATCTTTAGAACTGAACATTAGGATGAAAATTCTCTAGTTCAGGAGCTTTTAGAATTAACGCTGCAAATATAGAAATTTTACCTTTGCTTGCAAGATGGTGAAACTGCTATACCAAAAAATGCTTACTATTCTACTCACAAAGTTTTCAAAAAACTTGCCTTAGCTCTTATCACTGAACTGATTGCTTTACATCTCTGTACTATTCACTCCCCCTCCCCTCCCATATGTGAAGGGGAAAAAATTATAATATAAATGTATTATATAAAAAATATTTAAATTTTTTACAATTATATAATTTTAATTTAATTTATATAATTTATTTATGTAAGAAATTAATTAAAATTTTTAATGATAATTTTATTTAAACATTTAAGTCTAGATAAAAATTTCATTTAATTATTAAATAAAATATTAATTTTTTTTTTGTTGTGTGAGCACTAGCGAGTCAAAATAAGAATAGAAACTTCATAGATGGTTGAGTAAAACTGCAGAACTTTTCTTCTAATTAATTGAAAAGAGTGAAAATCATTTATTGGCTGCATCACGATTCCCTGAGTAATATGTTTTTCCATATTATAGCAACCCTCAGTATAAAGATTAAGAATCCAACACTATTGTGTTTAAAAGCAGATATTGGCAAATTTAGTTCAAGAAACTTAATTTTTAATTCAGATAAAACCACTGGCACTTCACATCAGTTTTTGTAAAACATTATTCACATCAAATTCATCAAATTTTTGTTAGAGAAGCAGCTACCAAAACAATATATTAGTTCAAAGTGATGTAAGTTTCTAAGTGAAATGCAAGTGAGTAAAGTAAGTTTGCATAACTTTAATCTTTTTTAGGTTTTAACTGTAGTAAATCTACTAACAAATTTGATGAGTTATCCTTTATCATACTGTTCTGAAGTCTATTAAAATCTTATATTTTCAAAGACAGACAAACAGTAAACTATTTAAAAGCATCAAACTGTCTTCCATTTTAAAAAAAGACGTATGAAAAGAATATTATACAAGACTGCTTCATGCACAGTAATACTATGATATAAAAGAAATGCCATGTTTTTGATTTAAACTTACTCAAATCATTTTATACATGTATGCAAAATGATATGATAAAAACAAAATTAATTTTCATTTATATTTAATCAGTTACCCATAAAATTATGTGTTACATATTACAATATCTGTGCATAATGAATATCATAATACCTTTTTAGAATCCCATGCGTGTGTGAATCCGATGCAAAAAAACTCAAAACAATAAGCAACTAATAATTCGTATATTACAGATTATGCACAACAGTTTACAGAACAAAATATTTAAAGATATTCTGACTACGAAAATCCAGCTCTCCCAACAGTATACACAAAATTCTTGAACTTGAATTAGAGTTACGGGATTTGAAGCAACAAAGGCTATTATCCCCTACTTCCAATTAGATGCAGTGCTAAACGTTCCAAAAAACTTGAGCAGGTAGTTCCATAGCAAAGGTTAACCCAGTCCTTGTCAGTATCAAATCAATCCCAGCGGTAATTCACAGGGTGTTGACAAAATTCTAACTTGTCACACCACACTGCTCACAGTTATAAACAACAACAACGAAAATGAGATGCCAGGCTTACAGAACGGCTTTGTCAGTTATCTAAAATCAATTTCATTCTTTGGTTTCTGAAAAAATAATTTTTAAAATTATGAAAATTGAATAATACAAGATTCTTATTTGAATCTTTATATTTCAATACCCTATTTTTTAAATTCGAATGAAAGTGGTTGATTATCAAGTAGCTTACGATTCTTGTGAAATCTAGAATCGGGAGCTTAACTGTGGCTGACTTTTTCTCTGTGGCTGTAACCTAACAAGGTCTCTGCTCTGTTTATGTTCAATTCTGGTTCGATTTCGGACTAGGTAAATACTTTTGCTTTTGTAAAGATTGATATTTAGTGGTATTTATATACATGAAGTTCTTAATACTAAATTATTAATATTTTTTCTTAAGAATTTATTGAGATGATTAAAAATATCGTAAGTTATTGCATGACTTAGTCGAATCGTTAATACACCCCTATAATTAAGGGAAAGTGGGGAAAAGAAGAAAACCATACTTCTGAAGCATCATGTTTCAGGCCAGTTTCCATTTTTTAATGTCGTTGTATATTTATACTAAAAGAAATGATGATTAATTTAGATTGAATCAAAACCAATGGCAATGCACGGTTTTTTTTTTTTTTTTGACAGTTGTATAGTTATACATTAACAGCTTATTCATATTATTCAAAAGTTGCTTCTTAATTCCATGCAAGTGCAAAATGCAGTAGTTTTGCTGCATTTTGTGTGCCAAGTAAAAAAAAAAGTAATATAATATTTATAATATAAACACAATATATAACACTGGTGAATATATAATTGGCATTTGATACTTGTTAAAACTTGGTTGACATCCGCTAATAGCATGCAGTTAATATGAAAGTAACATTTAGAAATATTATTTTAACGTGTATTAATAATATATTAAAGTTTTCAAGACTAAACACATTATCACAAAAATTGTCTGTATACATTGGTGATGAATAACCAAGTGGGATATCAGTGCCCTGTGTGGCTGTCTCAAAAAAGTTGCCATGCAGTTGAAATATTTCTGCTTTTGATGGTTTTAGATATAAAAAATACAGTTCATTTGAACTTTAAATTCTTTCATTATAATTACTATATTTTTGTAATTCAATATTATTTTATTTCAATGAAAATATAGAACACTTGTAACATTCATTCTGTTTATACATGTTTAAACAAAGTATCAGGGCTGGTTTATGCAACATTCGACTTTCTCGGTACTGTTAGTTATGAGAGCTTTGTATATTAAACTTCCCTTGCTGAAATTAAAAGAAAGAAGAAAAAAAAGCAATTTTAATTAAATTAAATCAATATAATGTAAAGTTCATTTTATATAATTTAATCCATTGTATTCTTTAGACCATTTTAATAATTATTTTTACAATAATATACAAATCCATATCTATGACAATGTCTTGCTACCTTTTTTGTTCCTTGGTAATTCATTTAAATAAATGAATACCCAGGAGTAGAATTATATCTATTGTTCTGCAACATGACCTCAAACAGTTGGAAATGTTCTGCAGGCAGTTTGTCTAAATTTGGCGGACCACAGTAAAGTGCAAAATAGATATAAAAATACTAAGCAGTAGAATCTATTACTCATTAATGACAAAGCATTATATTAAAATTAATTATTTAAAACCAAGGCATACATTGAGAATTTGCAATTCTGTCAATGACTTTTGGAGTCACATATTGCGACATTAATGGGGAAGTACTGTTCACAAATTCACCTATTCGTATTCCAGGAACTCTGTAGTTCCAGTACGGTCTTATACATGCAACTTTCAACATGCCTGTTTTGGATTTTCATCCCTAGTGATGTCAGTGCCTATGAAGGCATGGCTTTCTCGTAAGCAACACGATGAAGGAGAGTTATTTTTGCCATTGCTCCAATCTCTGGAGGCTGCGTTGCACGAAACGTGAAGAGAGAAGGCATGGCATAAAGAACGCCTTGCTTTGATTGTTTTGCAGAAAATATTTTTTTTTTTTTTTGGTTTGTGCATGTTTTTCTTTTAAAGGATTAAATGTTCTGTAAAGACCGTGTTTGTTCTGCGATGCACGTCACACTTTTAAGCACTTTCTGCTTCCGGGGATGAATATTAACAGGGAAGGGTGAAATCTTTGTACTGTATGTGATTTACTCTTGTGACATCACTTCTGTTATAGATTTTATGACTAAATTTACTAAGAAATTTTTGTGTTAATTTTTTCTTTATTGTAAGCATTAAAAGCTGTAATGCTGGTGGAGCAGTTTTTTGATATTCTTTGTATTCCCTGTATGTTTCAAGTAATTTACCCATGCATTAAATACATTCTGCGTTATGAAAACTTTCTCATTGTATATTTATAAATTCTCTCCTCTATAATGATGAAAAGTAATTGTCTTGTTATGTTACATTTTGCTAACATAAGGTGTATAATTTTTTTTCTACCTTTCGTTCATCAATTATTACTCTTAACTCGAAAATAAGATACTAAGTATTTCTAAAATCAAAAATTGGAAAGATGTTGGCATTGGTTTTGTGTTTGTATGAAGAGAAATTGATGATTGTCAGGGATAAAAGATGTGAGATTATCTTAATTGAATTGATGATTTTTTTCTTTCTGTCCACCAAAATAATGGTATGCTACAAGTGTAAGCATAATATAAATCTGATTTCTGATATATATTATATAAATAAAAAAATGTTAACTGCAACTTGTATTTTAAATCTTTTATATGATAGGGCACTAGTGGTATTTTTTAAGCTGTACAATTTTTATTTTGAAAAATGATGGTGAATTGTAGAGGTTCCCAATCTGTGGTGCATGTAATCCCTAGGGTATATGAAGGACTAGTTAGGGGTACGTGAATGTGATCTTGGTAATAGCAGAAAACTCAAAACATATAAAGGATTAAAATGAATATATATATGATTTTGTTTTTTCACTCGAAAGGTGTTGCAAATTCGAAAGCCTATTTACAAAGTAAGAGAAAGAAAGGAGTAGATTATGATTGTATTAATTGATTCATATTTGGTTGTCGCCACTATTAATCATATGATTGATAGTGGTTGTCACCACTATCAGTCATATTGCATGAATCATCCAATAATTAGAAAAAGCTGTTGCTTTACAAGGTACTACTGTCCTTTCTGTCACTCCCTTTTTTTTTTCATTTGGTCCAGAAAAATCCCAAATCTTCTGAATTCTTACTGCTTTGACATTTTTATTTAAAACACAATTAAAAGCAGTCGTGAAAAGTAAATTATCAATGTGAGTACTTATTTGTTAACTTTCATCATAAGTTAATGCGAATTTTTTTTTATTCTGTTTTCCTTTGTTTTAGCTTTATTATAATGAATAACAGAATAAAATGTAAAATCATGAATACATCCTAAAAATTTTATCGAGTTAATTTAAATCGTTTGACTTGTATGCTAATCTAAATCTGAACGAAATTATTATTATTTTTCTGCCGAGATATGGTTTTTTTTTGGGGGGGGGGACAGTAGGGCTGCTCAAAAATAAAGACTTCCCAAGTATCACAGAGGTAAAAGATGTTTGGGGGTATATAACAGTTGGGAGTTGGAGTACACAAATATAAAATGATTATCGAAAGAGTACTTGAAAGAAAAAAGGTTGGGAACCTCTGGTGTAGTGCATCAATAGTGTCACACATTCTTAATGAAATTTGACTTGGCATATTTCAACATCGTTACCCTTCAGAGTATTGAATGTCCATAAAGCATTTATTTTATGGATGGAAAGCAGTAATACTAAATACGTTATATCATGATGGGGAGATCGGGAGTACAAGGGGACCATTTTTCAAATTTTGCTCTCAAAGAACTGTCTTTTTTTGTGTTTGAAAAAATGCATAATGTTATCTACATATTAATGTTTATATTTCACTCACTGTACATCTATAATTATGTATACTTTTTAATATAATTTTTGTAAGTAACAAGGGACAAAGTAGCACAAAACATAGAATGCCTCATATTTGTTTATTCATGGCTTCAGTTCATGCATATAATGCAAGATTAATAAATATTAAACTTGTCAAATTACACACCAAAAGATTTTTTGTGTCACTGAAAGTCTCCAGTTTTTTTTTTTTTTTTTTTTTCCTTTTCTGAAAATGTAGGTTCTGGAAGACTCATTACAAATTTTGAACATTTAATAGAGACTCATCTACAATATCGGGGGAAAATGAACATGTTTCGGTTAGGTTTTTGCTGCATAAATCTCACAAGAATGTATTCCTCATCTTTTTTTTCCTCTGTTACTTAACTGATAAACTAGATCACTGTTTTTTTTTTGTCATAAATCTGATTAAACTGTAATTGCCAACTTTTGTTTTGCTACTAAAATTAGCATCATAATGTGAAATGATTCCACAATCATGGTATTCTATATCACTATAAACAGATATACCCTATTTGGAAGTTTGACAATAAATAGATAAAAAATGAAATTTTATATTCAATTAATTTTAGCTACAGTAAATATAATAATATATATTATGTGGCCTTCTTATTATGTTATCCAAATCACAATTCTTGAATCAAGAAAAGAGGACGCGCTTCAATGAAAATTTTACTTTAACTTACTACAAATTACCAAACAAGAATAAAATGGCTAAATTGATAGTTAGGCATATGGTTTTAATTTTTTTCAAAAAGAAAATAGATAATAGGGACTGGTCCATTGTACCATTATTTTGGTGAGATGGGTTACTACAAGTTGTAATATCTTTACTTTCCTTGTGTATAGGATTGAAATCGGTTTCTTCTTTTTACATTCTGTATTTCTAAAGTTTACTAGAAATACCTAATGCTTTCATGAGTCATTATAGGTTGAATTTGGATTATATAAAATTAGTTTTTGAGAGAAAATATATTAAATTTATAAATTAAATATGTTGCTAATAAGACATCAAACTCTTATTTAATAGAATAAAAATGTTTTGTCATTAAGAAATATTCAATATGTTTTTGCCTTTAACAGGGTGCATAGTGTCATGAAAAGTGCTTAATTTTTTCCAAGAAGTGCAAAGAAAGCATTCTTCTTCTTTTTTGTTTTTGTTTCCCCAGATGTTGAATACGATAAATCAAAACCATAGTCATGAAGCTTTGTTTGCCAGATGTATCAAGAAAGAAAACCGGCGAAAGGGAGGAATTTGGGGAAGGAATCCAGGGTGAGATAGATCCAGGGGTGCCACCACATGTTAAGATAGTGCTTATAGTCCAGTCAACAAAGGCCCAAAATGGGGATAAAAAAAAACCCCATTAAATTATATAGTTTTGAAAATTAGTTCACAAGTTCTTGAGGATATTGATGAACATAGTTTAAAGTCCCCGGTCCTGAGAGGGAAGCTCACACTGCCATCATTGATTTCACCCCTCTTTCTTTAGTTTTTCTTGAATATCTCGACAACTATTCACTTTTCAAATTACAAATGACTCAACAAATTGAAGAGCATAAAATTCCCTACAAATACATGCTTTTATTTTTCTTCTGGCTGTAAGTTTGAGATATTTAAAAAAAAAAAAAACTAAAAAAGGAGGATGAAATCCAAGATGGCAGCATAAGCTCTCTCCTCTGGACTAAGGACTTTTAGTATGTTCATCATAAGCTTCTCGCAAACATGTGTACACATTGTAAAAACTGTATGATTTAATGTTTTTTTTCAAATCCTTCGTGGTCTGGTCTATTTATGACCTTTTTTTTTTCCACTTGCTCTTTCTTCAACAATGGGCACCGCCATATATTGAAATACTGGAATGGTTATTCCGAGGGGACAAGTTAACTGGTTATCCCAAATTAACTACTAATTTGTTAATTATAAGAAATGTTGAAACGGTCACTGATTTTTATTGTTAATCTTATAAAAGTTGATTTAATTTTTTTGATAATGACAATTTGCATTATCATTTTTTTAAATTTATTTTTTGTCAAACCAAAAAGATATGCTTTATTTTACAAGAGAGGACATTTTGCAAATACAGAAATAAATATTGAAATAAAAAAAATACATATTTAAAATTTAAAAAATATATTTTTTTTTAATTTTTCAGTAAAAGCTATGCATTATTATAAAACAGAAAACATCCTATGCTTAGAAAAAATGTGGGTCTGTGTATGCATGCATGCATTTACAAAGGTGCTTATTTATTTATTTGGCTATTGTGCTTAATTTTTGCAGCAATTTGTCACTACGCACCGTGTTTTAAAAAAAAATTTCAAAATGATGTAACTCATTCCATCTCTCCTTTATACATAAAAGATAGAAAAAATATTGTTCGTTACTTACCTTGAAAACAATGTTGACAGCATTTTTTGGAATTTCCAATATTGTCCCTCCCCTCTCAGTATTCTGTGCTTTTAAGTAAGGCTTAACTGTTATTGTACATATTCAGATAACTTGAATATCAGATTTAGATTCTTAATAGATGGACAAATTTCTTGTACTGATATGTTTTTAAACATCCTGGAGAAGCAATTTCATTATTTGCTTTTACTTGAGCCAATGGAAACAAAATAAAAGAACTGCAATTTGAGTAATATGGTTACTACTTTCTGAGAGAGAATATTTGACAAGGAAAAAATAGTGCATGTAAAATTATTTTTAGATATTTCTATGTATTTTCAAATTTCTGTTGAAACTTGGTCTGACATTGCATTTCCATTCATTATTATTATTATTTTTTTCACCTGACAAATACTTAACATACGTGAAATTGAAGCCAATAATTTTCTGTAAGAATTATAATGGCAACTATGGCATATTAAATTATGTACCATTTATTCTTTTCATATACCTAGTGATTATATATTTTCCACTTTAAAAAGCTAGCTAGTGAAAATAACAGTGGCTCCCAAAATTGAGGTACATTAATTTTTAAAAATCTTTATGATTTTAACAATTATCAAGATGGATTCAATGCATACCTTTATGAAATTATTATTGGTCTTACTAATTTAAAAGGAATAGCAATTATTGTATGCAGTTCCATTTTAAATCAGTAATTTAACTCCTTAAGTCTTGCCCCCTTCATATTGACTTGCATCGAATTATCGCATTTTTAGGCTTTTAAACTAAAATTTAATCATTAAATAGCTTTATAATTTGACACAAAAATTACGTAGAATCCATAAGCATCTCAAGTATTTGATGCCTTCTTAAGATAATGAAAACGGCCACCCCTTTCCAAAACAGGATGGGTCATCTTATTAGATAGCAAAAAAGAAAATGTGATCCTTAAGGGGTTAATAAATTTCACGTTTTTATCTATTTAAGTTAAATTTGAATTGGGCACTTCCCCCCCTCCCACATGAAAAACTGCATAAAAATGTAATGCAATGATTTCCAATGTTTTTATCTAGAATTTTAGAATAATTAAAATGCTTCTATTAGTTTTAATTAGTGCAAATATAATGTACCATTTTGTCCATGATTCCATCATTAAGGGCACCTTCCCACCCCTGATGGTGTCATATTTCCCATTGAAGGACATTAAGATGTAGCTGGCTTGGCATCTAACAAAGTCACCATCACTCTTACGAATGATAAATTTAATTTATGACTACATTCCAGAATCATCTAGGCTTTAAAAGGTAATCCCTTTTCATTCACACTTTCTTCAAGTTACAGTCACTTGACTATATTTCTTTTTTGAAAAAAGATGCCCCCCCCCCCCTTCTGTCTTTAAATTATAACCTTCTTACAAGGATCTAAAAGTACTCTGCATAAGTTTTAGGAAGACTTTTTGGAGATCACCCTTAACCTCATTCATAGTGTTAAAAAAAAAAAAAATGTGCAAGGGGGAGACTCTCCTTGCATCCCCCTTCCATTGTGGCATCCTTGCAAAATCTTTTTACAATTTCTTTTAATTTAGGCGATGCATTTTTGCTGTTTTTAGTTGTTTCCACCTTCTTTCGATAGTTTAATGGTCAGCTTTATTTCATCATATGTTGTTCCTTTTGATCGTGCTTTTTTTAATCAAATAAATAGCAAATAAGTCTAAGCTTTGTTATTGAAATCCGTTGATCTGATGTGCCTTTTAATAACATCCAATACAATTTTTTTCTAATGTTTTTGAAAATTAAAGTTAAGTGTTTCTCAATACTAGAAACATTATATTTTATATCATCAAATATATGTTTGACCTTACTTTTGTTTCTTGGTTTCAGTGAATTTTAAGAGATTAATTTTAAGATTTATGCAAATCAATAATTTGTTTATATAATAGTGAAACTATTATCGTTTAAAACATAAGTTTATTTAAAGAGTCATAAGTGAAGATAGTGGCTTGATGAGGGTAAAAGTCGACCGAGTCATAATAAGAACTTTTGCCCCTCTCCCCTGTCATCATCTGCTCAGCTTGTGTAAATGGTGCCCGGGGCATGGTATAACTTTTAGACACACCCTTATCGAATTTGACTGTCAAAAGTGACACATTATATTAACCCCATCGTCATCAGTGTCTTGACGAGCATAATTGGTGCCCAGGGAATTCTATTTTCTAGACCCCCTCATCACTTGTTTCTTTAAAGAATAGCTTAAACACAATAATATTTCTCCCCCCTCCCTTTACTACGCCACTGAGTGAAGAGGACAATGCTGTTTTCGTTTTTTCAATGAAGAGTCATTTTGCAAATTTCTTTTTATAACTGAAATGGTAGTAAAATTCTGTTTTTTTTCAGGTTTCTTCTAAGATGTCCAGATTCAACAGAAGAAAGTTATTTCTTTAAATAAAGCAAACCCTTCTTAATAGATAATTTTCCTTGATGCAACTTCAGCTCTTTATAATAACATAAAAACAAGCGTCAAGTTTTATCAATCATCAAAGAACATACAAGATGGAGGCGAACGAAACAGGTTTGATTACTGATTTGTGTGTGAAAACAGTTGATACTAATAAAAATGTTGAAAATGTAAATAAAAAGAATAAGAAATATTTCGCATGTGATATCTGTGGTCAGAAATTTTCTCAGAAGCGACTTTTGAAAAAACATTTTCAGACCCATACAAAAGAAGAATCATATTCATGTGATGTATGCTGTAAAACTTTCTCTCAAAAAAGCAATTTAACTGTGCATTTGAAAACTCATACAAAAGAAAAGCCCTTTACTTGTGATGTATGTGGAAAAGGATTTTCTCAGAAAGGCAATTTGGCTACACACTATCGAATCCATACAGGTGAAAAGCCCTTTTATTGCGATGTATGCAATAAAGGTTTTTCTCAGAAAGGATATTTAAATGTGCATCTTCTAATTCATACAAATGAAAGGCCTTATTCGTGTGATGTATGTGGGAAAAATTTTTATCAGAAACTCTATTTAAAAAGACATTATATAATCCATACAAATGAAAAGCCCTTTTCTTGTGAGGTATGTCATAAGAAGTTTTCTTGGAAAAATCAGCTAAATGTGCATTTAAGAACTCATACAAATGAAAAGCCCTATTCTTGCGATATATGCCATAAAAAATTTTCTCTGAAAAGTTGTTTAAATATACATTCTCGAACTCATACAAAAGAAAAACCCTTTTCTTGTGATGTATGTGGGAAAGGATTTTCTCAGAAAAATGACTTAAAAGGGCATTTTCGAACTCATACAAATGAAAAGCCCTATTCTTGTGATGTATGCCATAAAACTTTTTCTTTTAAAATTAGTTTAAGTAGACATTTTCAAACTCATACAAATGAAAAGCCTTATTCCTGTGATGTATGCTATAAAGATTTTTCTCAGAAAAGTATTTTAACTCTGCATTTGCAAACTCATACAAATGAAAAGCCCTTTTTTTGTGATGTATGTGGAAAACGATTTTCTCAGAGAGGCAATTTAACGAGACATTATCGTATGCATACAGATGAAAAGCCCTTTTCTTGCGATGTATGCCATAAAAAATTTTCTCTGAAAAGTTATTTAAATAAACATTTTCGAACACATTCAAATGAAAAACCTTTTTCTTGTGATGTATGTGGAAAAGGATTTTCTCAGAAAAGCATCTTAGATACACATTATCGTATTCATACAGGTGAAAAGCCCTATTCTTGTGATGTATGCCATAAAGATTTTTCTCACAAATGTAATTTAACTGTGCATTTGCAAACTCATACAAATGAAAAGCCTTATTCAGTGATGCACATTGAAAAGGATTTTCTCAGACCGGAAGTTTAACTACACATTATCATATTCATACAGGTGATAATCCCCTTTCTTGAAATGTATGAAATAAATATTTTTCTCAGAAAATTAATTTAAATCAGCATTATCTAACTCATAAAAATGAAGATCCCTTTTCTTGTGCTGTATGTGGTAAATTTATTTTCGTAAAGGTGATTTAAAATACATAACAGAATCCATATTATCAATGTGTATACTAATGTTCTGACAGTTGTCGTCCTCGTCACCTAGCCTTGGATCAAAATTATGAGGTCCATCCCAAAATAGCTCTCGTGTTTCTTCAAAACGGGATGTTAATATAACTAAACTAATTTATTGTTCTTATTATGTGTAGTAAAGAATTTTCTCATGAAATTGATTTAAATGGACATTATCGGACTCATACAAATGAAAAACAGTATTTTCGTGTAGTAGAAAAAGATTTCTCTAAACAGTAATTTCAATATTCATCATTGTATTGTTATACACCTATTGGCCAAAAGTTTTATAAGATTTTTCAAATTCAAAACAATTGTTAATTTGAATACAATGGTTTACGTTCAGTTATGGAGAATAGTGGGGTGTACAATCGCTAGAACTCGCATTTTACTGTGAAAATTTTGTCACTAGGGCATTTAGTGGACCGCCCACAAGTTGATGACAAAAATTATTTGGCCTCTCCCCATTTCACAGAAAGCTGATAATGCTTTGAAACTTTCAGCAATCCTTTTGATTTTTATGCACATTGCTTACATCCCTTTTCATAAAAATATCATTAACAATCGGAAGATATAAAGGTTTCTTGAAAACATCCCAAATTTTTCGCATGTATCTTGCTTATATAATTCAGAGTTTTACGCAAAATTTTGAGAAGCTTGCAGAATACTTGACAGTATGTTATAGAAACATTATATTAAAATTTGAAGTAAATACCTTGAATATTTGAGAAAATGTGAATATTTATAGTAAATACTTCTTAACTGTGTGTGTGCTTATGCGCAAAACATAACGTTAATTTTCTTTCATAATGTCGAAGCCAGATGTCTAAGACAGCTTATATAAAAATCCCTGTTGAATACCATTACGATTTAGAATGCTGAAAGATTTCTGCTGTTCTTTAAGAGAAAAAAAATTATGAGGGGTTTTCTACAAATCAATATTTTTTAAACTTGAATCTTCGAATTGCAATTTTAATTTTGTATTTAAATTATAAGTTTAGATGGATACTCAGGATATTAAAATTTCATAAAATTCAATATTGCAGTTCGAACATTCAAGTTAAAAAAATATTGATTTGAGGGAAAACTCCTCATCATTTTGTTTCTCTTTGAGAACAGTAGAAATTCTGCTGGTTGCACTGCCTACATCTTTCTAAATATTAATGGTATTCAACTGAAATTTTTACGTAAGCTGCCTTAGATATCTAGCTTTGACGTTATGAAAGAAAATTTACGCTTTGCTTCGCGCATGCACAGTTAGAAAGTATTTACTTCAAATTTTAATACAATGTTTCTATGACATTTGTCAAGAATTCTGTAAAATTTGAAAGAAGCGAAAAATTTGGGATGTTTTAAAGAAACCTTTATACCTTCCCAAATATTAATGACAATTTTTTAAAATGCGCATAAGCAATATGCATAAAAAGCAAAAGGATTGCTTAAAGTTTCAAAACATTATCAGCTTTGTGTGAAATGGGGTGAGCTCAAATCATATTCGTCTTCATAAATCTGTGAATTTTCTCCTAAATTTTCTCATGACAAAATTTTCATTCTAAAATGTGAGTTCCCACAATTGTACGTCCTACGATTCTCCACAACTGATTGTGATCCATTGTATTCAAATTAACTCCAAATGTGTTTCGAATTTTAAAAATCCTGCAATACTTTTGGCCAGTAGTGTAAATAAACTGTATTCCTTTGATATCTGTGTTAAAGAATATTCTTTGGATAGTAATTTTCATGTGAATTATTTTGAATTTATATAAATAAAAGATCTTATTTTTATAGTGTGTGTTTTAAATAATTTTCTCAAACGATTTTCAATAAACATTTTCCTTCTCATGCAAGTGAAACAATTTCATCTAGCAACATGTAATAAAAATTTCTCTGTTGAAGGTCATTTAATTGAACATCTCGTGATATAAAATAAAAAAAATTTATTCTTGTGAAGTTTGCAGTCACAGACTTTCTCAGATTCATTTTATTGCACATTACCGAAATCTTAAAAATGAAAAGTCCATTCTTGTGATGTATTCTGTGGAAAGTTTCCTCAGTAATATTTATTACTGATACAATAGAAAAGCCTAGTGCTTGTGCTATGTTTCTGAAATTTTTTCTAAACATAATTTTAATTAGATTAAACATTTTATTTATTCATAAAAAATGAAATCTGCATAATATATTTATTAAAGAATTTCCTCTTGAAAATTATCATACATTATTATTTTTCAGTGGATGAAACTTCTTATGTTTAAATTTAAAAAAAGCATTCCTTCTAAGTGTTTCTTTAAAAAAGTAATGTTTTGTATTATTTCAATGGTCCTTTCTAAAGTTTAAAATTCAACATAATTCATCCATTACATTGACAATGACAGTTTAATATGGTATTGCTAACCAAATTTTACTGTAATGTATTTTTAAGATTTAGGCATGAAATTTCATTCATATAAATTATATTCATTTAATATGCCAAATATTCCTATTGATTATTGAAAAAAAAAATTTTATGTCATATTGATGGGTGCCATTTCCTAACAAACATTACTAAAGAGTACCTTTTATACATACATTTAGATTCCCGGCATTGTTTAAAATAAAAATATTTTTAAGTCTAAGTATTTATAACAACTTCAACGTAATAAAGCATATGTTCACAGCAGCGTTATGTATAAAAATGAGTTTTCAGAACGCTTTACTTATATAAAAGAGCATTAAGCGTTGCAACAACTGAATGTTTTTTATATCCTGTAATTCTGAACAATATTTTTAATTTCTACAATTTGTATTTGTTTTTATTTAAAGAGTAGTTTTTAAAATAAGTTTATCTTTTTTATTCCTTTGTTTAATAATTACCTGGAAGTTTTCGGTATGTCTTCACGATTTTAACAATTAACAACATGGAGTCAATGCATACTTTTGTGAAATTTGTATTGGCCTTATTAATTTAATAGTATTAGCAATAATTGTATGCTGTGTGTGTGCTCTATTTTCAATCAGTAAATTTCCCAATTTTATTATTGATTTAAGTTAAACAGGCATTGAGCTTTCCCCCTCTCTTAAAAACTGCATAAAATAAATGTAATGTAATGATTTTCAACATATTTGTCTAGAATTTTAGAATGATTGAAATGTTTTCATTAGTGCCAACATAGTGCGACATTTTGTCCACGATCCATCATTCAGATCTATCTTCCCAGCCCTGCTGTTGCCACCTACTTCCCAATAATGGACAATGAAATATAGCTGCCTTGACATCCAACAAATTCATCATCACTCTAAAGAATGATAAATTTAATTTATAGCTACATTCCAGAATAACTTAGACTTTAAAACATAAACACATTTAACTCAAACTTTTTTACAATTACTGTTACTTGACTATTTCTTTTTTGAAAAAATGTTTTTTCCCTTCTGTAACTCATAATGTCCCTCTAAAAGAAACAGAAATTCCGGGCTTAAGTTTTTAGAACACTTTTTGGGATAATCTTTAACCTCATTCATAGAGCTAAAAGTTGCAGGAAAAGGAAAGCTCTCCTTGTTCCCCCCCCCCCCTCCATTGTGCCATCCTTCCATAGGTTTTAAAGAATTTTCACAAACGATTTTCCTTCTCATACAAGTGAAACGATTTCATCTAGCCATGTGTGATGAAAAGAATTTTTCTCTTGATGATTATTTAATTACGCATCTCACGATAAAAAATGTTTTTCTTTTTAAGTTTGCATTTGTGGATTTTCTCAGAAGGTTCCTTTCATTTCAAATTGTCCAAATCTTAAAAATAAAAGGTCCATTCTTGTGATGTTTTCTGTTGAAAATTTTCTCAGAACTATTTATTACTGATGCAAAAAGAGAAACCTAGTGCTTGCGATATGTTTCTGAAGATTTTTTTCTAAAATAATTTTAATTAGACTAAACATTTTATTTATTCAAAGAAAAGATGTAATGTGCATGATATATGCATTAAAGAATTTCCTCTTGAAAACTATTGTAGGGAGGGTGGGGTAAAACGGAATACTTTGATTTTGGCGTTTTTAATTCTTCTTTCTAGTGGACAAATACTGAATTATTCTCCACTAGGGAAGAAAAGGAATGGTCATAGTTTCCATTTTGTTGTTGTTAAATTCACTTCGTCTGTGAAGGTTTATTTGTTTTATAACGTAACATCTCCAATGTTCGTATGATTTTAAACTATCCTTACTTAAAAATCATTTTTAGTCCAGCTTATACGTTTACTAAGTATTTATATCCTATCAAAGAATAAGGATTTACTCCAATAATTGCGCTGTTCTATTTCTTTTCTTATGACCTTTGCAATCGGGGTAAAACCGGATACTTCTTGTAGAGTAAAACGGGGTACTAGGGAAAGCCACGGATACCCGACCGAAGAGGATTTTCTTAGGTTGTGAGATAGTTGGTAGTTTGTGAGAGCCATTACTATTTGACCTTGCGTCAAATGATCTGATGGAAAGCATTTCCAATTTATTCCGATTTCCAATATTTTCTTTTTCTGTGATAATTTAAATATTACAAAGAATGATTTTAATCAAAATATTAAAAATAATTGAAATTTATCTATTCCATTATTTCCACGCTTGCAAATAAACGATTTTTATTTATTTATTCTCATATAAAACAAATACATAAAAAATTGAATTAGAATATTAGTTAGGAGAAAAGAAAAAAGAAAACAAAAAAAATACTATCAAAGAAGAGAAAATTGTTTTGTAGTGATTCAAAAAACAGCAAAACAATCAAAAAGAGAAAGTGTGAAGAACCAATACTGCAAAGCCGTCTCATAAAAAAAAAGAACCTAAATGAGTCCACTAAATCTGCAGTGGAGCGGAGAATAAAGACAGCTACGTTATGTGAATTATTACTATTCTTAAGTACTTATTACTATTCTTAAACTAATTGTCTTTATTCTTAAATTGTCAACTTCGGTAACTATTAACCATACAGATGTTAGCTATGGAACTGTCACAAGAGACGTTGATCGAAAGTTGCACATCATCCAAAGAAATGGTCGAAAAATTGGACTCAATTTTTGAACTAAAATCAGATTTTAATAAAATGTTGCTGCTTGATAAATTCCATCAGTTAAAAATGGAGCGTGACAAAACGGTGGTGCAATACATTTCCAAGGTAGAAAATCTCGCTCACCATGTCAAGGATGCTGGTGAAAGCATCAGTGATGCAACCGTTATCACGAAATTTTTAGGAACCTGCACGAAATTTTTGGGAATTTTTAGAACCTGCTTATAGTAGTTCTTGGTATTCCTATGGGTTGTTGTTTTTCAAGTGCACTAGCCGATTTATTTCTCCACTCATTTGAGAGGGATTTAATTAAAAATGAAATTGTTTATATGGTTTTCGTTTCATCGATGACCTTTTAGTCTTTAATCATAATAATGTTAACTCCATTTTTAGCTGCTATCCAAAAGAACTCAAATTAAATAAAACTAATAATGAATTAAACAAATGTAATTTTTTGGATCTAGAAATTGAAATCTGGAATTCAGATATTTTGGTTGGAATATATGACAAAAGAAAGGAATTTAATTTTAAGGCTATTTCACTTTGCAACTTTCAGACAAATCTTAATTTTAAAATTATTAAGAACTCTATTTATTCTCAAATTAATAGGATTAAACACATCTGTAATAACCACTCTTCTTTAGTCAAAGCCCTAGGTAATTTAAATAATAACTTAAAGGATAACGAATTCCCTTTTTGTTTCCTTAAAACTTGATCTTTTTTAAAATTAGTTTTTGTTCTCCTGAGAAATAGTTCAAATTTTTATTCATAGATGGAGCTACTGGATAGCTTCTAAATCGTTGATTGTTTTGTATCTATTGCGTCACTTTTCTGCTTGGCTTGCTTCTGAAAGAAGGTAAATTTTTATCTCTTTCTTTTGATTATGGATTTTAAAAAATTTGGATTTATGTTCTTTAATTGGTGGCCGGACAAGATTCAGACCACAGGAAGGAACAAATTTTGACTTTTTGTCGTTCCTTTCCACAGAAAATCTTGTTACTTTTTGAACTAAAAATGGCGTGTGGTTTCTGATGAGTGAGCCATTTTAGTTCCTTTTCATTTTGAATAATTTCTTAAAATATTGTTCTTAGCATTGGTAAATTTTGGTTTTTCTATAGTTCTTGTTGTATTTTTTAAAAATTTCTGTTGAAGCAATTACTTTTTGCTGCTGCGTTTGCACGCAAAAACGTCTATTGTTCTCATTATTTTTCATTTTATCATTGTTTTCTTTTAATTTATTTTCTTTTAATTTAAATTTCTTTTATTTATTTAACTGAAAATGAAGTCATTCGTCTTGGTAACAATGTAGAGTTTACCAGTCAAAGGAAAAGGAAATGTAAAAATCAAGAAGCTTATTCATGGAAAATGGCAAGAAGGAGAAATGCACGATGTTCTCTATGTTCCAACTCTAAAGAAAAATCTTCTTTCTGAAAGCGTGATTGCAATCAAAGGTATGAAAATAGTAAAGATGCAAGATTATGCTGACATCTACAACTGTGAAAGTGAATTAGTTGGAACAGCAGTACGTTCTGCAAACAACTTGTATCACATGCTGTTTAGAGCTGTTAACTTATCCTGAAGTGAATATATCTCACAAGAATAATCTGGTACGAAATAACAGGCCGTATAAATTTGAAAGCTCTATGTGAATTGAGTGAAAGAGGATTAATTAAAAAATTGGATGTCTCAAACAAAGAAGACTTCTTCTGCGAAGGATGTCAATATGGCAAACAATACAGATTTTCATCCAATCCCAGGAAATACAAAGCTACTAAACCAGGAGAACTGATTTATAGTGACATCTGTGGTCCTATGTCTGTACAATCAGTAGGCGGAGCAAGCAATTTCATTTTAATGAAAGATGATTGCAGTGGTTTCAGAACAGTTAACTTCCTCAAGCACAAAAGTGATGCTCTAGATGTTCAACTGTGTGAGAACAAATTTAGTCACAAAGTCAAAGCACTCAGAGTAGACAATGGAACCTAATACATAAATTTGCATTTTAGTGATTTTCTGAACAAGAAAGGTATTCAGTTACAAACTACAGCTCCTTATACTCCACAACAGAATGGGAGATTAAAAAGAGACATGCGTACAATTGTGGAAAGTGCTCGATCCATGATGCATTCCAAAGAACTGCCTTTGTATTTATGGGCTAAAGCTATAAATACAGCCATATACATTTTGAACCGAATTCCAACATCTCAAGCTCCAGACTCCACCCCTCATAAATTATGAACTGGAAAATCTACTTCACTCAGTCATTTGAAAATTTTTGGCTCAGAAGCCTACATGCATGTTCCTGATAACTTACGAAAGAAATTAGAACCTAAGAGCAAGAAAATGGTCTTTATTGGATATGAGAAAGAATCCAAGAATTATCGTCTCTTTCATCCAGTTGCTAAAACCATTCAAGTATCAAGAAATGCTGTCTTCAATGAAGAAAATGCCAATTTGAGAATCTCATAACCACCATCGACATTCCTGTTTACAATCGATGAAGTTGATTCGAATACCAAGGATTCTGTAGATGAGGTACAAGATAATTTGCTGAATAATCCCATCTCGGATAATGCTGGTAATTGTGGTCTTCGTCCCAGAAACACCCTAAGAGTTCCTGCTCGTTACGAATTAAATGTGGCAGATATTATGACAACACAGACATATGAAAAAGCATTGAATTTTCCACAAGCATGTAATTGCAGAGAAGCCATAAAGGAAGAATTAAATTCTCTTGAGAAGAATGAAACGTAGGATCTCGTGCCTGTTCCAGAGACAAGTAATGTAATCGGATCGAAGTGGGTCTTCAAAATAAAATATCTTCCTAATGGAGAAATTGAAAGATACAAAGCCGGACTCTATGCGAAAGGGTTCTCCCAAGTGGAGGGAATAGATTTTAGCGATACCGTCTCACCAACTTATAGGTTTGACACCATTAGAGTCATATTAGCTATAGCAGCACAAAGAAGATGGAAATTCATACAAATTGATATTAAAACTGCTTTTCTGTATTGTGAAGTCAAGGAGACAATATTTATGGAAAACCTCCCCCTGGCTCGAATTATGTCAACGATCTAGTGTGTCAACTTTAAAAAACTATCTATGGACTGAAGTAAGCATCCAGATACTGGAATAAGACTTTCTCCCAATTTCTAACTAATTTTGGTTGCAGCCAAAGCATAGTTAATTCTTATGTTTTTAGTGGTGTGTTTCGAGAAAAGAAAGTACTTCTTATTTTATATGTGGATGATGCTTTAATATTTTGTGAAGAAAGAAAAGTATTACTTGAAATTAGAGATGACCTAAGAAAAAGGTTCGAGGCCACCATTTGTGACACTGGATGTTTTGTAGGTATGGAGATTAATTACAGACAAGATGGTACAATTTTTTTACATTCAGAAAGCTACATAAAGCGTATTCCGAAACAATTTAATCTAGATGGAGCAAACCCCCATACTATTCCAGCAGATCCTTGAACAATCCTCTCGTCTGAGTCAAATCTATTACCAGAAGGAACAACCATTCCTTATAGGGAAGCCATTGGATCCCTGATGTTCAATGCCATTACCACACGTCCAGACATAGCTTTTGCTCTGTTAATGTAGTCAGTTGATTTCAATCCAATCCTGGTCAAGTGTATTGGAATGCCGTGAAACGCAGGTTTAGATATCTGAAAGGTACAACAGCCTATGGTATCGAATATTCTCCTGTAATCAATAGTGCTTGTCATCTTATTGAAATTTCTGATGCTGACTTTTCTAATGATGTGAACACAAAGTCTACGTCTGGTTATGTGTTCAAACTCAGCAATGGTCCAGTAACCTGGTGTAGACAGAATATATTGCAGCTTCAACTGCAGTGAAGGAAATATTATGGCTTCGCCAACTTCTACAAGATGTGAGTGAAAGTGAATTGTGTGATGAGGGTATTACTCTCTTTGTTGATAACCAAAGTGCTATCAAGCTGATTAAAAACCCTGTGTTTCACAAACGTACAAAGGACATTGATGTGCGATAGCATTTTATTCGTGAGAAATGTGATGATGGATCAGTGAATATAAAGTATACGAAATCTGAAGAGCAGTTGGCTGATATTTTTACAAAAGCTGTTCTCAAAGTAAAGTTTGAAAAGTTAACGGAACTGCTCAACATAAAAGAAATAAACCATTTGTGTGACTCTTAAAATTGACAATTGTGTGATTGAACTTTCACTGAACTGTGAATCGCAACCATTTTTATGTATTCTAGAATTTGTTTTAATTATCATTGATCTTATATAAGTGTATTTTAAGTGTATTAAGTATGTGTATTATTTTGTGATTATTGATTAATCGTATATAAGTGTCTGAAGTGTATATATATAGTGATTTTTTTTGGATTTGTTTCTGTAAATTTAAGTGACAACATAATTGGCGGGAGTATTAAGTTTGCTAATTCTGTTCTCACAATTACTATGTTATATCTGGCAACACGTATTTATGATGTATGCATTTGCAACACTGTTCTGTTTCAGTTGGTTGTTGATATCGTGGATGTGTTCCAATAACCGGTGTGTGTCGCCTTGCGATATCGTTTATTATCCTCTAACCAAGAATTCGATTAAACCTACAAGTATTGTAATCCAAAATCATTTGGGTTTTTCCGATGTCGCATCATTCAGCTTAGTTGAAATTACAATCACATTTTCCTCTTTTTTTGGAAAATATGACACAAGATAACACTTACACAATATAGAGCATTTTGGGCTTCTTGGTGTAGTGAAGAAAACCGAGTGCGAATTTCGGATGTCTTTTTACCGTTTGATTGAAACCAGAATTTCATACAGATCTGCGAATCTGCTTTTGAACCATGTGTCAAATTTCGTTCATATAACTGGTTAGATGTTTGAGCTATTGCGTTCACATGCATGTAAATAAACTGACCCACATACGGTTAATGATTCGAGGGAATTCGTCTGACACTTCTGCTCATTTTCAGGCGCTCAACGACAAAATGAGCTCTCATCACCCGAGTTTAAAAACAAATCACAGTACTCTTGTTAAGGGTAGAGTATATTATATACTAATGTATCGAAGAAAGTGGAGAAAAACTAGAAAGTGAATGAAGAACACCAAATTTCTTTATACGGAATACTGAAAAAGTAAAAAAGTTATTTTCTTAAAACATTAACTTGTAAAAGAGAGAAAATATGCGATCAAAATTTGCACAGTTCAATTACAATGAATATTAAGATATGAAAATGTTAGACATTGAGTCGTAACAATAATATGATTACAGCCGTTACAACTTTGGTATTGGCTAGAAACGTTAATAGTCCTTCTATGCATTCACCAGTGTTGCGTAAACTTACTTCCAGCGATACGGACGCCAGAGTATTTCTGAAGCAATACATCTAGTGGTTCGGAATATCGCTTTAAATATTTCTGTATCCCTTTGTTCGCGAATGCACGAAGTGGTAAGCTGCTACAATGGACTTTATGCACCCTTTGTTTTCGAGAGTATAGAAAAACAGCTGTGGAGGAATAAACAAAACGATCGGCCTATAAGCGACTCAGAAATAAAAGCAGTTCTGAGTCACTTGTTTAAGACTGACTAATGGCTGCCTCCGGCAGGTCACGTGTCGGAGGATGTGACGTCACATGCATAAGGTCCATTGCTGGAGTATCATTAATGTCCCTGCACCTTTCTCTTTCCTAAAATATAAAATTAAAGAATCTATATTAAGCAGCTGGCAAAACTATTGGACCCGACTACAGGGTTTCATTGGTTCTGTTGACCTTAACTTAATTATCACTAACAAATATGTGATATATTTTTTAACAGGTCACGGCCCATTTGTTTCCATATTTATATCTTTTAAAATTAGCCAGCACATCAAATTGCAAATGTGGCTTACAAGGTGATGTAGACCACTAAGTGTTTGACTGTACTTTCAATAAAAAAATTCATTTAAATAGACCTACTCACGTATTCAAACCCGCATGGTTTAAAATTTTAGGTAATAATAAATTTGGACTTGTGAAACTGAAAGAGATCATTAGGATTTCCAGTTGCGTTTGCAGTGAGCTTTCTGACTGATGAAACGTTGTCAAAAAATATATCAATGTTTCTCTAACATTTGTGTTTTTTTAAATTTTTTCTTTGAATATAAAATTTTGAATGTGTTCTATTGAATTGTCTCACATGCTGTAAGGTGCTTAATAGCCTAAGTTTTTGTTTAAATTTTTATTTGTCTTTTGTTTCCTGTTTTACTATTTGGAGTTGTTTTATGAACTTTTCGTCACTTCCTTTGTCTTCTGTTTAGCTGTTCAGAAATTTGGCTTTTGTTGTTGCTTTTTGCATGCAGTGTAATTCAGTTTTGTTCGATGCTCTGTAATTAGGTGTAGGGATGTAACGAATAGTGATTTGGCCTAATAGCCGATTACCGAATATTCGGCCAAATTTCAGGCCGAATTCCAAGTTTTTAAAAACGTTTCACTTTTGATTATAAATGAAATTTTTTCAAATTTTAAATGATAAAAATTTTAATTAAATAAGATTGATTTATTATTTGTATATTTAAAAAAATGTTAATAATTTTATGTATATTTGTAATATTTTAAATACCTTAAATACAATAATAAGAAATGATAAACCCTCATCATTTTGGGATTTCTTCAAAGAAATAAAAGAGCCGTCATTGCAGAACATGACAATTATAATCGCAGAAGAAAATTGAATGGATAAATTAAAATAATTAGTAGTAAATTTCTATTTAGGCAAATAACTTCTAATAGGTAAGATGAAGTGTCCATTTAATTGGTGGAAAAAAATGCAGAAAAATTTCCAAGGTTTGAAAATTTAGCAAGTAAATGCCTTTCAGCACCTGCAAGCATTATAAACTAGTGATCGTTTATTTTCTGGTGCTGGTAATATATATTGTTACAAAGCTATAAAGTCGTTTCCCTGAGATGCTAATCTTGGCGACATGACGGCAAAGTTGGTGACAAAAGGAATTTTCTAGAAGGACCTCGAACTTTCAACCTATTTCTACCGGCTTCATGAACTTTCTGGAGATTACGTCACTTCCTGCGTAATGAAGTTGCTTCCTGTTGTAAAAGTATAAAAGCAAGCTCTCAAACCAAGAAGAGTTGGTTGGGATTTGATCAGCAAGAAAGCTGGTGAACCGATAAGAAACCTTTGAGCGCTGTGTTGAGATTTATTGGTAATCTATGTTGTGAATTTTTACGAGTGCTGTTTATTACTTGTGCTACGTTTCTTTTCTTAGAATATTTGTAAAATAAAGAGCTTTATTTTTTCAATCCTGCTTATTGGACTGCATTCACGTACACCCACAAGACAATTTCGTTACAATATGAAACCATATATAAAACCAGAAACTCCTATAAATGATATACAACATCATTAAATGC
Organism: Araneus ventricosus; assembly: GCA_013235015.1. Lineage (NCBI taxonomy): Eukaryota > Metazoa > Arthropoda > Arachnida > Araneae > Araneidae > Araneus > Araneus ventricosus. The sequence goes on along the minus strand of BGPR01002547.1, from coordinate 90,478 downwards.
ACTTTATGTACAATGCAGCTTAAAATTGGATAAATATTAGATTTTTTTTATAATAAATGTACAAGAATGCAATTCTGCAATATTCTTTATTGAATATATTTAAAACAACATTTTATTATAAGCATTTTATCCTGAATTTATTCTGCCGAATATCTGTATAGGTGGACAAATTCAGCCAAACCAAATATTCTTGGAAGGGCCAAATAGGCCTAATACTGAATATTTGTTACATCCCTATTTGGTAGTATATACACTGACGGAAAAAAATCCCAACACCCAGAAAAAATTATTCTAGAGTAATGAAATTTCGGCAATACATTTGTCTAGGTAACATATTGAATTGATTAAAGTTTCAAGATCACAGGTTAATGTAAGCGCGTGAAGAACCATTTCAAATGAGAAATGCTGGTACATAAATAACCGGTGTAACCGTCAGAATTTTGAATGCAAGCATGTAAACGTACATGAATTGTGTCTTAAAGTGCCGGATGTCAGTTTGTGGGATGGAGTTCCATGCCTGTTGCGCTTGGTCGGTAAGTACAGGGACGGTTATTGCTGGTTGTGTATGACGCTGGAGTTGTCGTCCAATGATGTCCCATACGTGCTCGATTGGAGAAAGATCTGGTGATCTAGCAGGCCGAAGCAACATGTTGACACTCTGTAGAGCATCTTGGATTACAACAGCGGTATGAGGGCGAGCGTTATTCTGTTGGAAAACACCCCCTTGAATGCTGTTCATGAATGGCAGCACAACAAGTTGAATCACCAGACTGGCGTACAAATTTGCAGTCAGGGTGCGTGGGATAACCACGAAAGTGCCCCTGCTGTCATAGGAAATTGCTCCCCAGACCATAATTCCAGGTGTAGGTCCAGTGTGTCTAGCCGCAGACAGGTTGGTTGCAGGCGCTCACCTGTCAACCAACACACGGCCATCACTGGCAACAAGGCAGAACCGGCTTTATCAGAAAACACAAAAGATATCCAATCCGTTCTCCAATGAGCTCTAGCTTGACACCACTCACGTCGCAAACGGCAGTGGTTTGAGGTCAGTGGAATGCACGCTATAGGGTGTCTGGCTCGGAGCTGTCCTTGAACAGTTTGTCCGATTTGTAACAGTTCGTTGTGTCACTGTGGTGCCAACTGCAGCTCGAATTTCTGCCGCAGGCGCAGTACGATGCTCCGCAACCATACGCCGAACACGGCGGTCTTCCCTCTCAGTAGTGCCACGTGGCCGCCCGGATCCCGGTGTTCTTGAGGCAGTACCTTCCTTTGACCACTGCTGCCAACAATCATGCACAGTGGATACATTCCTGCCAAGTCTTTCTGCAATATCGCGGAAAGAAAATCCACCTTCTCGTAGCCCTACTACACGACCTCGTTCAAACTCTGTGAGCTGTTGATAATGGCTTCTTCGTCTTCTTAAAGGCATTCTTGATTAACATCAACTTACTACGTCAAATCTCAACGATAAATAACGCTCACGAACTTTACAGTGCGTATTTAAAGCAAACCTGATTTGCATGTTTGGCCATTACAAGGTAGACTTCTTACTTCCGCTGTTATTTCGTAGCATGCACTTAACTTCCGTTTTTATTTCGTAGCTTTTAATGTACCCTCAAATATACAATGAAGTTAGTTCAGTTACTACAAGATGTTTCGTTTAAATTTCAAAAATTTTTAAATGATCCTAATCAGTGTGCAGATGCGTAGCGATTGGGGAGTAATGGAAGTATAGATGCCAGTTTTAGGGGCGCCACGGAGACAAAGCATTACTGCATTTATGCCAGTTTTTAAATCAAAATATGATTAGGGGAAGTAAAAATAATACTAGGCCCCGAGGGCCTTTTGCGCTTTCTAAGCAAATGACAACTGCGTTTTAAAAAATCACATTCCCTCGACGCCACTTACTCACTCTGCGCCACTGATCATGTTGACAAAACGTTAATATGTTTGTGTCACTTTTTAAAGTCAAATACAATAAGGAGTCGAAAAATACCATGTCCAGAGCGCTGTTTATACAAGTTAAGCCCCTTATGATGAAGGGGGAGGAGAAAAACTCATAGTATGTCCCGAGCGCCACTTACCCTCGCTACGCCACTGTCAGTATGTAAAGTAAGTAAAAGTCAACCGAGTCCCGTTCATACCGAAGGGAAAAGTGGAAGGAATGGTACTTCCCGTCATGCACATAAACACTAAAAAGAAGAGAATGGGGGGGGGCATAAAAAACATGAAAAAAGTATTTCTGTTGTCTCCGTAGCAATGATAGCGGTGGAAAGATAGAATTCCAAGGGTTGTCAGATTTGTGTGAAAGGGTTCATAGTACGGAGACAAAAAGATTAGGTTAGTTTAGGTACTGGCCGAGGGGTCAGAGATACAAGAGAGGGTAAAAGAAAAAAAATTAACAAAAGATGTTACAGTGAAAAACTGTTTTATTAAGTTTCAAGTGTTATAAGTACTTAGACTTGAAAATATTTCTACCGAGTATACAGGGTTCCCACTTATATCCGTTACCCCCCTTAACTTCTAAACGGTGACAGCTTAGGCCATAAAGTTGATGTCTAGGTATAGTAAAAGGGCTATGCGGTACTCGATGAGACAACTTACAACGCCATCTATCGGCAAATTTTGGAATTAGCGGTCCTATCTCGTAAATGGTGAAAGATACGAGAAAAAAGTCAATTAGAAATTTGTAGAGCACTCTCGATTTAGTACGAAAAGATGCCTTCCGCACATTAATACTCAAAACAGAATGTAAAAAATGAACATTTGTTTGATTGTGATTTTCAACACTATGTCGTCGTGAAACGCGAGCGAAGCGAGAAAAGACCACCTTATGGACTAAATGCCAGCTTGTGTTGTGGCGCAGGGGAAACGCACGCGATTTGCATTCATGAGGACCATGGTTCTGTCCCTACCGGTTGCGTGTTTTACTGAATATCTCTACAAACCATGAAAACTTTCTACTGTTCTTTCAAAATCGTTACTCTAGACACATAGCTCAACTCAACCATGTCTGGTATAAAAATCACATGGATTTCATGTATTATACAAATGAGGATGGAACGTCATACCTGTTCACCAGATATTACTACTACTATAAAAAGGATGTTTCTGCTGGGTTGTACGTTAAAGCTGAGGGTTATGGCAAAATTTGGCATTAACGAGTATTGCGAGAGGTTGTTAATTTACGGTGAATGTAGGCGTAAGGCAAAATCAGCATCATACACGGCAGACCGTCTTAAAAGTTGTAAAACGTTTAAGGGAGACGGGCTGCGTGACCAGCCGACCTCGAGTTCGTAGACTTCGTAATGTAGGACGCAAAGTGCAACCTGAAGATGTGCTAGCATGCGCTCTCACCCATCCTCAGGCCAGCACAAAAATGATCAGTGAAAATTGTTTCCTCTCAAAAAGCCGCTTTTGGACAATCCTGAAGGAATCATGTGCTCATCCATACCGATCCACACCTATGCAATTGCTGCCACGAGATGCTGAGAGACGTTATACGTGGTGCAACTTTGTGATGAATAAGAGGACCACCCAACATTCCTGGTAGATATAATATGGACGGATGAGGCATGTTTTTCGCGTAACGGAATGTTTAATAGACAGAACGTTCATACCTGGTCGCTGAAAAATCCGAGATATGCTGTCAAAGTTCGACATCAACTACGCTGGTCGATTAATGTTTGGTGCGGAATTTTTAAAGACAGGCTCATTGGGGGGACCAGAGTATTTTACGAGGGAAATTTAACGGAACAACGGTACTTGGAGCTTCTGCAGGATTTAACAACCGACTTTGTTGAGAATCTACCGTTGCACCAACTCCAAAATGTATGGTTCCAACATGACGACACCCCTTTGCATAAGATTTCAAACGTTAAGCAGTACCTAATGAAAACATTCCAGAATCAAGTCATCGGATATGGTGGTTTCGTGAAGTGGCCCCGCGCTCACCTGACTTGACCCTATTGGACTTCTTCTTATGGGGACACATAAAAGGCAGGTATATGCGACCCCTCCGCTAATATTGCAGGATCTTCGACGACACATTACTGATGCTTGTGCCTCCGTAACACCTGCCAAGTTGCACAATGTGCAGCGAGAATTCCAGTCCAGAGTGCAAATGTGTATATTGGCTAACTGAGAGCATTTTGAGCAATATAAATAAATGATACAGAAGCCAGGGACGTGTCTCAGTTTCTTTCTTCCACTCTTTATGACATGACAATTTTCGAAATCGTGACCAAACAAATGTTATTTTTTTGCATTCTGTTTTGAGTATTAATATGCGCAAGATATCTTTTCGTACTAATCGAGAATGCTCTACAACTTTCTAATTGACTTTTTTTCTCGTATCTTTCACCGTTTACGAGATAGGACCGCTAATTCCAAAATTTGCCGATAGATGACGTTGTAAGATGTCTCATCGAGTAGCGCATAGCCTTTTTACTATACCTAGACACCAACTTTATGGCCTAAGCTGTCACCGTTTAGAAGTTAAGGGGAGTGTAATGAATATAAGTGGAAACCCTGTGTAATGTTATGAAAAATGCCATAGCATACTTTGTCAAGAATAAAATATATTGTTTGTAAAAATGAGAGAAAATAAATGTTAGAAATGAGATAAAAACAAGCAATACAAGAATTGGCTCCATACTGAATAACGAAGATAAACATAGACCTAGAATTAAAAGCATAAGTAAGTTATTTTACGTTACACATTTGCATTATCAATAGAGTTCTTAGGAGGGTGGACCACAAAATATTTTTACGCCTCGGGCCTCATATTATCAATATCTGCCACTGGTGCCAGCACTTTTTAAAAAGTTCTTTTCAACTGTTTCTACATTACACAGAGCAGAATTATGAACAAGATGATTATGATTAAAGATATCATTGTTGTAAGGTACTGTACCAAAAAACAAATCTTTATTTGCAAGTATTGTACGTGCGGACAGGACCTCTCAATTTTGATCTCTGCTCATATGTCAAGAGGAGACCAGACTTTACCAGACACGCCACACTCCAGATTTCCCGGATTCATAAAACACGAAGCTTTTTCTGACTGTTGTGATGAACTGAGTATTGAAGAAAGCCTGTTGCAGTACGGTTCTGCGGCAGGTAAATCGTTTTAAACCCTCTCTTAAAGGTTTTCCACTTAAATCTAAAAATACACGAGTTATCCGATTTATTATATTCACTTTGCTTAAAATAAATTTTTGCGCATGTCAGACGCTGATTCGTGCTCTGGAAAGAAACTGCTGATATGGTTTGCGAAAATCAAACAATGAAACTTTCTGGGACGTTTTCTTTCAGACTTTAGAAAAAACTAGCTGATAACCCGGCGTTGCTCGGGATCCAAATGTTTTCATATGACCCCCACTCCGTTTCTTTTTCTCCAAATAGTGTCACTAACTTTCCACGACAAATGTAAATCTCCTTTGAATCCTTTTTTGTTGAATTAAAATTTTCAATTCTAGCTTTATATCATCTTATAACAGTATGGTTTGAATGAAAATGCGAGAAGTTTGGAAAAAGAAAATTTATTTCAAACTTTTAAACAATATACCTTACAATCTATGTATTCAAAAGAGCATTTTTGTATGAGTATCCTTTAACAAAGCTTAAAAAAGAATAATAATATTAAGAGAAATAAATAAAAAATGCAAGAAACCGTAAATTAAACACCGGAAACATAACTTTTCTTCCTGTGCGTATTTGAAAAATAATGGAGAAAAAAAGAAACTAGGCACAAAACTCTCGCATTTACCACTTAAATTTAAGAAGGGGGCCACAAAATATTAAATAAATAAAAATCTATTTCTAATCTTTTTTAAAAAAATTACGGCTTTATTTCCTTTTTCTGCTATTCTATCACTGTCTGAAATTTGGTCTCTGTAGGTCCAACAGTCTGGACGCGTATGAGAACAAAATAAAAATAAAGTAATATATATTCTTATAAAAAATTGCTCTTTTGTATATATAGATATTATTGTCCATTCCTCAAAAAATGCTGACGAATCAATCAAGGACTTACTTTTCCAATTAAACTACAAAATTGAAAAAAAAAATTACCTCCAAAATAACTGAAAGGTCCAAGCGAACACAAATTTAATCCTTTTCTCAGACAAAAAAAAATGAAATTTTTTAATAAAGTATTTTGTTCTTCAGATTATTTTTAACAGTCACATTGCCATAGAAAAAGAATCAGGGCTTACACAAATACATATTTTGCACCTTAAAACATGAAGCTCCAACAATCAAACATGAATCACACAATTAGGATTTACTTTTCTTATTAAAATACAAAATTTGAAAAATGTGTTACCTCCGATAAAGCTGAAAGATAAAACAAACACAAATTGTATTGTTTTTTTAAAAAATTCAATTCACTTTGTCATAAAAAATGAATTAAGTCTTGGGTAAATACACATTTTGTACATAAAAATATGAAGTTCCATTAGAGCGGTCACTCCTCTCTACGGCCTATTTTCTTTGGAACAGAGGTTGGCCGCTGTAGAGAGGTTTCACTGTATAGAAACAGAAGTTCATGCGTGAAGCTTCAGATTCGCAAAAAATTACATTACATTAATTAATGATAAATTAATGGATACTTAATAAAAAATAAACTAAAAATAATAATTTAATTATTTAATAATTAATTAAAACAATATATTAATTAATAAATTACATTAGAATTTGGAAAATAATGTCATTTAAACTGGCATTTTTTAAAGTAATGAATGAATTTGATTTTTGAAGGAAATGAAAGTGGTCATTGAAATGTTACAAAATGTTGTTTTTTTAAAGCACAGTTTTTGCATGAATCCTTTTTAAAATTTTAGTTATAAGTTTTTTTTATTGCCCACGCCAACCTTGCTTACCCAAAGGGTGTGAAACATGTCACGAGTCGGCGAGAAGAAAAATTCCTATATAAATATAAGTGTAATACAATATAAAAGAAGCATACAATATAATACAAAAAATTAGGTATTACAATACAAAGCAACGTAAGTAAAAAAAATGCACTATAAGTAATACAATATAACAATAATATATAAATACAATAAAATCCAAACAGCAAACATAAAAAATAGTTACAAACATAAATAATAGATAAATACAAATATGCGTAACAAATAAAAAAGCAAACATAAAATATGAAAAAGATGAAAAATTTCTAAAATTTGATAAATAGTAAACAAAACTTTAAAAAATAAAGAATAATTATAAGTTTAGCCTATAGAAGTTTTATCTCTATTAATTAAACTATCAATTTTCTATAGTATTGGATGATCTTGATATTTGAACAAAAAAAGTTGGCCATAGAAATATTACAAAATTATGTCACATTTTTTAAAGCAAAGTTTTTGCAAGAATCCATTTTAAAATTTTACTCAAAAGTTTAGACAACAGAAGTCTCATTCCTGTGAAAACAATAATGTGTACTGATTTTCGCAAGAAAATTCCTTAGAAAGCAGTCATGTATATAACATTTTTCTATTTCAATAATTATAATGTTGATTCCTATCATTACGCTTAGAAAAGCTCTTAACAATTCTATCATAAGCACAAAGTTTTATAAACAATATTTCTAAAAAAAAATTATTCACCGCATTCATCATAAGAATAAACATTTCATTTGTAACATCTTAGTTCATCATCAATGTTCAATGAAATGAATTTTCTGAGAAAATCCGAAACTGCAAACTTTAGAAGAATAAAATTTTTTTGATCATGAGATGCTCAATTGAATAACCTTTTGTAAGAAAAATCTTTTCTGCGCATATCTCTAAATGAAATCATTTCATTTGTATAAGAAGGGAAATCTTTATTAAAAAATAGTTTAAGAAAATTATTCACTACACACATCACAAAAATAGGTTGTTTTTATTTATATCAATTCGAGATAATTCACAAATAATTCAACCCAAGAATTTCAACACGCATACAACAAAATACGGTTTTTCATTTATATGAAAACAATGATGAATTGTTCTTTAGAGAAAGTATTTTCTACATCACCAGAATAGTGTTTTTCATTTATACGAGTTCGATAATGTCCAATTTAATCAGTTTTGTGAGCAAATTCTTGACTACACATCAGGAGAATAAAAATCTTTGTTTGTATGGATTCGATTATGCGTATTTACATGACCTTTCTGAGAAAATTTTTTACCACATACATCACAAGAAAATGGCTTTTTATTTGTATGAATTCGAAAATGCACATTTAAATTGCTTTTCCTAGAAAAATCTTTATGGCATACATCACAAGAATAGGGCTTTTCATTTGTATGAACTCGAAAATGCACTTTTAATTCATATTTCCGAGAATATTTTTTACCACATATATCACAAGAAAAAGGCTTTTCATTTCTATGAATTAGAAAGTGCTCATTTAAATGACCTTTCTGAGAAAAATCTTTATAGCACAAATCGCAAGAAAAGAGCTTTTCAGCTGTATGAATACGACAATGTGTAGCTAAACTGCCTCTTTGAGAAAATCCTTTTCCACATACATCACAAGAATAAGGCTTTTCTTTTGTATGCGTTCGAAAATGCATATTTAAATTGTCTTTCTGAGAAAAATCTTTATGGCATACATCACAAGAATAGGGCTTTTCTTTTGTATGCGTTCGAGAATGCCTATATAAATTACACTTCAGGGAAAACGTTTTATTGCATACAACACAAGAATATGGTTTTTCTTTCGTATGGGTATGAAAATATTTTTTTAAAAGTCGCTTCTGATCAAATTTCTGACCACAGATATTACATGCGAAATATTTCTTATTCTCGTTATTTACATTTTCGGCATTTTTATCAATATCAACTGTTTTCACACACATATCACTAATCAAATGTGTTTCATTCGTCTTGATATGCGTCTCCATCCTGTATTTTCTGCATTGATGCTTTTCTTTCAAAAAATGAGCTGAACTAGTATCAAAGATAATTATCTATTTACTACATTTCGTGTTCTTCGAAGAAATTCATCTCGGGACCGGAGGGTCGCAGGTTCGAAACCCGATTCCACTGAAGATCCGCCGTGTATGGGGCCTGTTGCACGCTAAATCATACGTAGTGGCCAAACGTCCTCCCGCTGGTGTGGCGTGGAAGTTTGGAGAGGGGGGTGCCAGCTCAGGTGTCGTCCTCGTCACCTGACCGCGGTTCAAAATTACGAGGTCCGTCCCTAAATAGCCCTCGTGTTGCTTCAAAACGGGACGTTAATCTAACCTAACCTAACCTAAATCGAAGAAATTCATTTCCTTCTGCTGCATCTAGACATGTTAGAAGTAATCTGGTGAAGGAAATAAAATGTTATTACCACTTAAGTTATAACACGCATATTGTTTGTAAATGAATACTTATTGAAAAAATGAAAATGCCTTGGGGATTGCCCTGGGTGCCAGTTTTATGAGGCGACATAGAGTCAAAAATAAATTCAACATTACTGCATTTACGACATTTTTTAAAAGAAAAATTGATAAGGTATCTAAAAAATAATGCCATGTGCATGGCATCATTTTCGCTTATCAAGCCACTGGTGACGATTGGGGTAAAAAAAAAAATCACATTATTCCCCCAGAGACACTTACCCTCGCTACGCCACTGGCGATGACCTCCGAAAAATTTATTAATATTTTTTATATTATAGTATTTTCGAAGGTTACGCACTGGCCATGTAGTAACAAAGCGCCAATTTGTCACTTTAAAAAAATAATACTATACACCTATGCTCTGTAATACTATACCTATGCTCTGTAATACTATACCTATGCTCTGGGCGCCGTTTATACATGCTGAGCAGCTGATGATGACGGCGGGGCAAAAAATTATATTATGACTCGTGCGCCACTTATCCTCGCCACACCACTGTCTTGACTTAAGACTCTGTAACTCTCTCCTCAGACCCAAGACCAACTTTGAATTTTAAATTTCGCTAATTTTTGTAGTAATAGGTTCTAAACAGATAAAAACGTTCCAGAAAAATGTAGAACAAATATTTCAATTTTTTATGAGAAAATGAGTGTCTCCTACAGGATACATTGGGCCACACTGACCTACGCTGCAATAAATAACAAATTTTAATTTATTGATTTTTATATATACGATATTTTACAAAAATATGTAATCTAATAAGATTAGTATTCTGGGGGAAGGAATCATACTTCTGCGCTTTTAGGTTCCAAGTTTAAAAAGATTGTGTTAAGATTGCCCTTTCAATATATCATATTTTCAATATTTGCTTGTCAACCACCCTATATCTCCTGGAGGAGACACCAAAATTGTTAGATCATTTTCTCCAAGTAGGTAAGAGATATCACAAAATTAATAATATAGTTTAAAAATATAGTAAATAAAATCTATGCTACATGTCAAAATACCAAAGAAATTTTCATAAAATCAATATCCAAAGATATAATGACTTAGCTGTGCGTGTACAAGAAACATTCCGCTTTCCAGAAAACGCCATTTTTAAATGACTGCAAAGCAGATTCAAACACGATTCAGCTGATAAATGACTACTGATAATATTTTGCCATCTATGGACAAGACCTACAACTAATTTCGACAAATCTAGAGGTATTTGAATTAATGAAGTGCAAGTGTTGTTTAGTATCTCCCACAGGAAGCGCTGGGAATCAGGAGGTTAAATAAAATTAGGTTTTTAATGATACTAGTTTGAATGTTTTTCTTTGATTTTCAAAATTTTTTTTTAAAAAATTAACTATAGCCATGACACAGAAAAGTGTATCCATTGCAAAGACTAAACTACAGCGTTTCACGGAAATAAATGCATTTACTGGTTTCAATGAACTATGTCCGATGTGTGAAATTTATACATTTTCCTACATGAAGAATGTCAGCACATTTAAGAAAGGCTTGTAAAATTGCATCTCCATTTGACAGAGAACAAAATTACGCACAAGGTGATGGTGATTATAATAAAGGATATAAATACTGTCAGAGGTACTGTACTGAAGAACAAACCGTTATTTGAAAGTACTGTACCTGCAGTAAGCTACTAATCATTTGCTTACTAATCAAATTGTAGCTGAGATATCTTTTTTTTTTAAATTATGATCCTATATAATATAAGTTTTATTATATGGATTTATATTTCTAAAGAAACATGAGGCTTATATTAGAGAGAACCTTCCATCTTTGAACAATGATCATATTACAAGACGAAACCACTCCTTACCCTATATGCCACCCTCCACACCACATCCTATGGCATAGCTGCAAATTTTGTCGCCCTTCCTTTACAAGTTACGTAGGGCACATAAACCTAAAAAAATAATAAATTCCAGGAAACCATTTTGTTAGTAACGTAATCTATTGTTTGATACCTTTGATCTCTGCAAGTAGGTTGTGAAATCGTGTGTCCACTGCCAGCCTTTATTCATATATCGGCAATTTACCGACAAAAGTAGAAAACACGAATTAGTTACATTAGTTGTCATTTTTTATGTACTCGACATCATGTACATTTTATGTACATCAGTTAGTACTGCTGCTGATCTCGGTCATAAAACTGTTTTCCAGCATGTCTGATTTTGCCATCCAGCCCCTCCCCCTATATATTATGTCGAATTTTGTTTAATCATAATAAATACAGCATGAAAAGAAAACTATAGACATTTTAATGTCGAAAATTTCTTAATTATAATAAAAAGAGAAAAGAATAACTAACTAGTTTCTGCACGTATTATGCCGAAAAATGCGTAAGCCTAACATATACAGCATGAAAAGAAAAGAATAAGCAAATGAGTTTTTCCACATATTTATGCCGGAAAATATTTAATCATAATAAATACAGATTAATAAACGTATTACTTATTGTCCTTCTGCACTTATAATATCCCAAAATGCTGAACCATAATAAACAATTCATAGAAAGAAAAGAATCACTTGTTGAGTTTCTGCATAAATTATTAATGCTTAGTCATAATTAAAAATGTTATAAAATAAGAATCACCGTCACTAATGATTCACAATGACTGTCACTAGTTTTTGGACATATTACGTGAAGAAATTGTTCGTCCTTATTTTTTCCAAATTATAATAATTTTTCAAATTGTTATATATAACAATATTGGAAGAACCAAAGCACCAAGAAGTCGAAAAAGGTTTATAATATTCGTTCGAATCTATTATTCAGGATAGTAAAATTTTAAGTAAGGATTCTGTTTTTATTATTCGACATAAGTTTTCATTACAGAAGCAAGAACTATAGGTGGTTTGTCTTTTTCCTAAAAATTCACTAGATACTCAACCAAACAAACAAAATACAGTCGGACCTCTATTTAACGAACCTCTATTTTGCGAATTTCTCTATTTTCCGAACTTTTCTTGGAACCAAGAACATTTTGCGAATTTCTTCGTAAAATAACCTCCAAATAGCGAAGTGCATTCTTTATTTAACGAACTTTTTCTTGTGATCCAATATTTTTTTTTCTCCCTATTCCTCAAAATATTTCTAAACATTTCAAACTTATTCTTTCTTTTAACGCATTTGATGGTGATCAAGGACCTTGAAGCTGGAAAATGTCAAATCGAAAGTGCTTGAGAGTCAGAGAAAAAAAGTTAATTCTTCGTGAGGTGGATAAAGGCGTGGGAAAAAAAGTATATTTCTTTAAAATTTGGTATTCCTCCAAACAGCTTATGAACCATAATAAAAAAAATTGTGATAAGATACAAAATTATGATTCATCGAATTCTTGTTCAAAACGTTTAAAAGCATGTGTCTATGAAGATGTGGATGACGCAGTTTTGAAGTGGACATCAGTGTGAAAAATAAAAACAATATAGCAATGAATTGCGATGAAGACGAAGATGATGAAAATAGAAATGATCATGATGCAGAAATCAACAAACCTTCGTATGATGAAAAGCTAAAATTCCTTAATTTTAATATAAAATTATTTTTTTAAATTGAAAATACAGTGTATTCCATGACAATGTTTTGTTTTATTCTTGCTTTCCTTGCAGATTAATTTTTGTTGGATAAAATATATAAAACAAATAGATATTAATTTACAAAATAAAGGTGTGATTAATTACTTTTCTAATAATATTTAGTGTTTATGAATTTAAAATCTGTTTTGTGTAGTTCAAAGTATTTTAAAAGGTGAATCTCTATTTAACGAATTTTCCATATAACGAACTTTTTTTCGGGATTTAGCGACTTCGTTAAATAGATGTCCGACTGTATATCAGCCAGCATAATAGTACTGATATCTGTTTTATTTTCCGGATTTGGTACCAATTTTAATTAAAAGTCCCAGATTGTTCAGAATAAATACAGCTTGTAAAAGAGAGAAATCCTAGTTCAATTTCTTCACATAGATGGAAAAATATATGTATTCTTTTATCCAAAAGTGTTCCATATTTGTATTTATAAAAGGCAAAATTTCAGTCAGAAATCTAAAAACACCAACAATAAAATTTATTATCAATGTTTCAGGATCATTAAATTTAAATACATATTCTATCTTTTAGAATTCGACTATTTTTCGTTACTAAAAATATCTAGACGGTTTGTCTCTTTCCTAAAACTTGCCTAGTTTTGAAACTGATCAGATATTCCGGATCAACTAGCATAATTCCAGTTTCTGATTAATTTTCCGGTTTGGTTCCAATTTGAATCAAATATCCCATTTGTACCAGTTCTTACTTATAAATAAATATTTTGTGCTGAAAAATATTAATTATATTTAATATTTTAAAAGTACGGTTCTGAAGAATCCTCCTTTTGCAACTTATATTTTACATACAGCAGAGTCATCCTAATTTTGTATCAGAAAGTAAGTAAAGTTTTTTTTTCATCATATTTTTTATCATTATTATTAATGAAAGTAGAAAAAATATTTTGAAGTGCAAATGCAATTAATCGAAACGGAAAGGTATTAGATATAAAAAAAAGTAAAATCTGCAGTTCTTCTTTTTAAATCTACCTATTTGCATTCTGAAATGTTTATTTTTTAGTATCAATCTTCATTTTCTGAAAAAGGACATTCCCAGCTTTTCACGCTTTGTCCAAGCTTTGAAGAGAATGCACCAGATTGCTTCGTTTTTTAATTAAAATAAACAGTTCACATTGAAATTTTAAAAAGGCGATTACCAAATCTTTTAAAAGTTCATCTTTTCATCAGAATTCTCATTTCTCACTTTTACCAAACATAGAATAAAGTCAACTCATTTAAATGGAGAATGTTCAATGCTCAATTATTTTTGATGAGTTTTCGATAAATGCCTTTCATTTTTTAAGCTTTCTTAATGGATCGATTTTGCTTTCTATATTTCACCTGTATTAGCACTCGCTGCGTCGTTATTAGAAATAGCATCTCGCTTAATGCTTGGGCTCTTTTGTTTTTCTGTTAATTGAATCATGTTTAAAACATTCATTCTCTTTAAAAACGAAGGTATATACTCACCTTATTAAAAGAAATTAACCATTAGAAAATCAATTCTAGATCATGATTGTTTGTATTTTGCCGTGAAAAAATTCTGCAAACGATTTATTATTTCAGACTAGTGTTTCCCAATCTCTTGATTCTACTGCTACTCTTTTTCCGGTGGTTGCTTATCTGCTCTCAAATGTCAGACGTCGCTCTTTAACGAGTAAGATAGCACAAAAGAAAATTAACTCGAATGTTTACAACGCTTTTCATTCTCGCATATGAATTATACAAAGAGAAAGTATTGTCACAGTTCTGACGAGTTTGTAGACTGAATGGTTAGGTTAGGTTAGGTTATATTAACGTCCCGTTTTGAAGCAACACGAGGGCTATTTAGGGACGGACCTCGTAATTTTGAACCACGGTCAGATGACGAGGACGACACCTGAGCTAGCACCCCCCTCTCCAAACTTCCGCGCCACACCAACGGTAGACTGAATGGACTTTAATCAAGACGGCACAAACAGAAATTAATTTACAGCTGTTATTTACAAATATTTACAGTTGATGAGCAAAACAGTCCGGTCTTCAATGGTCTACTTGAGTTCAGACCAGCTCACTCACAGAAAAACTGAAATTGGCTCAGATTCTCTGCCAAATTTAGTAGCCTCGTCTCTGTCAAAAACACCAACGATCGCGTATCACACTCACTCAATGAAAGCACAACAGCAACTTCATACTATCGTGTTGGCTTTTTGATTAACATTCATAATACTTCTTCTAAGACTAAACAAACATTTATTAGAAGACTAAGAAACAACTATTACACTCCGTATCTGCGTAAAACGTAACATCGTTCAACCGTACTCGTACTCGTCTCATTTTAAATCAAATTGAAAGTAGGTCAACATCTGACTGTTGCCACTCATCTGATACCATACACCGTTATAACAATAAATAAGTTGAAGTGATGCTTTTGCCAGGCATAAATATTAAATATACTTACATTCGACCATCCTGACTTTTCAATTGACCTGAATTGAACCAAATTTTAGCTTACATTATAACAATATCAACACAGAAACAAAATGGCTTAACATTATTCAATTAAACATACATTCATAATAAAATTAAATATAAAATTAAAAGGTTCCGTCTATCCTACATAAAAGCTCCATAACGCACTGGTTTACGTACAGTTCCTTTGAGTCTTTGCATTCCAGCTTCATCATCAGAATTTTCACTAGAGTCATCATCGTCTTCATTCCAGCTTCTCCAGGCTTTTAACTGACAGACGTGAGCCGTTGTAGCATAAAGACGGTCATTACTAGGTTCTAGTTGTGGGATTCTATATGTGTCACTAGGGAGTATTTCTGTGACAACCATAGGTCCTCGTAATCGTGGTTGAGTTTTTGTTGGCTCATCTGTCGCCTTAGGATTTCTTCTAACTACCGCGATTTCTCCCTTATCAAATGATAATGTTCCAGACTTCTTTTTATCGTAATATGCTTTCATTTTCTCTTGTCCTTTAGCAATTTTTTCCCTTGTTTACAATGGTGAACAGTATTGTTCTATGTACTCTCTCGACCATTCCATTTCCTTGTGGTTGAGACGTAGAGTTCAGAGTGTGAAAGATTCCATTCTCACTTATCAACTTTGTTGATTGTGAGAATAGAATGAAATGATGACGAAGTATTACATCATCATTTGATATCTGTAGTATCAAATAGAGTAAAAGATCTACATATATATATTCTATACCATCAGAAATATATGTAGAATATATACATACTTTCTTTAGCCTCAGAAGAAGTATTATGAATGTCAATCGAGAAGCCAACAGAAATTAGAAGTGGGGTTTATTAGAATCATAATGGCATACATTCTAGTATTCTATACCATCAGATATCTATCTCGGAAACTAGAAAATATGATTGATTACTTTACATTATCAACTTCAATATCTGCATTAATTCTTCCAATACGCGTTAATGCAGGCATCCTTTGATTTCCAAACCCATTTAATTTATTGACAGCAGGTTTAGGTTTAAATTTCTGAGCAACTGAAATCTTTAAGAGACAGCATGAACTCCTCGTACAAATTAAAGCTTGCACGATATCACAATTATTAAGTTTTGCTTTCTTCAAATATGAATTACTCTTTTCTAACTTTTCGCCAACTTGTCTAAAAGATAAGCTTGAATGATTACTTTCTGTGGCGACACAGTTTATAGCTTTATGGCCTGTTTCTTTACATTCTCGGCATGTTAAAACTGGTTTTGGCAGCGAACAGTTCCTTGAAATGTGCACAAACGTTTCAGAGTTCAAACATTTTAGCTCACCTCTCTCATTATGTGTAATACCGTACAGCTTTCTCTTTTCGTTGATTGTAACAGCTGAATCATCTTTAAAGGAGTTCTGCTTATCGTAATGCTCTTCCTTACACGGTTGTTTACTCCTGAAAAGTTGACCTCAAGGTATCATAGTCATCTGGTTTTTCAACTAAATCATCTGGCTAATTTAATTTAGACCAGTCATCTATAAAATTATATTTTACTTCTTGAGACACTTTACGTTTAATCTGATCCGTTATGATAAGGTCTCTCAACTTTTCAAAACTATCTGCTTTAACTCCATTTATCCATTCATTAAAAAAGCTTCTTAGTTCATAGGCAAAGTTTTTCCAGGTGCTTCCCAAATTCTTATTATGCATAAAAAACTTTTGGCGAAATTTTTCTGGTGTTAACTTATACCGTTTTAATAATATCTTTTTAACTTCGTTATAATCGTGTGCAATCTCATCCGGTTCTCTGGCGATTAACTGCGCAACGTCATGCGGCAATAAGACAAGCAAATGAGTTACCTAAGTGTTTTCTAATATTTCAGCTTGTTTAGCCAGACGTTCAAACATAATTAAATATAAACTTATATCATTTTCGTCAGAATTAAATTTTTGCATCAAATGAAACTTTAACTTTGGCTTCATTTGTGTACTGTTTACATTTTGATTGGCAACGAAATTTGAAAACCTACCTTCTGCTTCAAGACGTTTTTTTTGCAGCCCAAATTCCATTTCATCCTTTCGCTTCCTTTCCTCGTATTCTTCCTTTCGCCTACGTTCCTCCATTTGAATTTCTTCTTGGTGTTTCCGTTCTGCAATTTCTTCTGGACTTTTCCGTTCTGCAATTTCTTCTAGACTTTTCCGTTCTGCAATTTCTTCTTGACGTTTCCGTTCTGCAATTTCTT
>BGPR01002547.1:29286-72811 GCA_013235015.1 Araneus ventricosus | reverse complement strand
TTTCCGTTCTGCAATTTCTTCTTGACGTTTCCGTTCTGCAATTTCTTCTTGACGTTTCCGTTCTGCAATTTCTTCTTGACGTTTCCGTTCTTCAATTTGAATTTTTTCTTTTCTAAGTTCATTTTCTTCTCTTTCATTGATTATCGTGTTCAACCATTCCTTGGCGCATTCTTCATCGTTCTCTTTGCTCACCAAAATCATCTTTTCAAATCTTTCAATTTATGGCTATCATCGAACTTTTCTCCAAGTTCCACAGCCAATATTTTCAAGTTGCATTTCCTTGCTCCAGCGAAAATAGACTTTTTCGCGCTTACTTAACTTTTATTTAAATATTTTAACTTGCAAATAATGATTCGCTATTGTAATTATAGAGGAGCGGATTAAACAATTTCGTAACGTACTTTTAAATTCAAACTCCTTCCGTCTTACTTAATTGTCAATGCAGTTGTCAGTCATAGATTTCTAATTTATCCCACTTCTGATTTCTGTTGGATTCAAATAATTGAGCCAACGAGATTGATGACCTCGTTGCGTACACAATCTTAATGCGCGATGATAAAGCGATGTAATACTAATCATCTACTCTATCTACATCTTATCTATTAGATGGTATATAATCTAGTATTTAACACTGCAATCTAGATACGACTAGATGAAAAAGAAAAATCCGATTGAAGTCATTAATGAGTAATGACCTCAATAATTGCTCAGCATAAATATTAAATATGCTTACAATCGGTACTGCATTTGTAAGGAGGGCCTGGGTTGAAAAACCTACAATCTCCATTACATAACTCGCTGCAATACACAAAGGGAGTTACGAAATTTGGACAATTACTAGTTATTGAGAGATTTTTCTGAGAGTGAAATATGAATATGTATATACAATTCTCACTCAGTTATTATCAGTTATCTCTTGTTAAATCTATTTGCACGGATGTAAATGAAAATCGAATCAATCTAAGCTTTTATTTGAACAACTAATTTTTAATGGTATTCCTGAAAACTTCGTACGTTGTTATCTGAAGTTTAATTTTTTTTAAAATCTTTATACTACCAGCAGCACTTTTTTCGTCTTTTTCTACCATTTCTTCCTTCGATTTGCAATTTCCGGCTTCACTGCAACTTTGATTGCAACTCTCGCCTTCTACCGTTTTACTGCGTGTGTCATTCATTGGCTCTTTCTCGGATGTCAGCGATGCTAAGCCTTAATCATAGACACATGCAGCTACGGTGGCTTTTTGTTTTTTTTTTTGCGAATTCCAACGGTGGTAAGATTTCTTATTTTGTGAATATTTCTGTGCTATATTTTGTTTTTATTCTAGATTTGTGTATTCGAATTTTTGGCTTTCGATTTTGTAATCGAACTTTTTGTGTATTTCATTTATTCCAGAATCATCACGGTGGGTGCTTTTTGAGGGATAGCGACCAAAAGTTTGACGTTTTTTCGTATGTCGCTAGCAGAAAAAAAGCACTTATTAATATCATAGGTGGGCTTCTCTTCCTCACGAGCGGCTTGCCATAATATTTTTCAAATTATTAAATTTTTGCCTTTTGTTTCTTATGTCTTGATATATATATATATATCAAAACATACAAGAAACAAAAGACAATATATCAAAAACATACAAGAAACAAAAGACAATATATCAAAAACAAACAAGAAGACAAAAACACAATAAATTGAAAATATCATGACAAGCCGCTCATCAGGTAGAGAAACCCGCCTATGATATTAATTAGTGCTTTTTTCTGCTTAACGACAACGAAAAATTTGTTTTCCCCCCCCCCCCCCTTTATATATATACTAGCTGATAAACCCGACGTTGCTCGGGATAAAAATATTTTCAAGTCCAAGAATTTATAACACTTTCAATTTAATAAAAGTGTTTTTCGCGGAATCGTCTTTCGTTGATTTCCGTTAATCAACTGACCCTTTGGACCAGCATTGAAACACCCTTCTTCTTTTTCTCTTCTTAGTTTGAACCACCTAGCAAGAATCTCGTAGTCCTTCGTACTCCATTTCCCCCTCCCTATCATTGCAACGGCAACAGCAGAAACTCTTTCATATCTTTTATTTTTAGCCATTATCCGAATTGTAATTCTCTTCTCTTTAGTATTTTTGTCACTGAACGGAAAAACCGCATAGGGTTCTTTCTTTTTCTCCTTAGGCCCTCTGCCTCCGGTAGGAAGTGGGCTCAACAATCTTGAAGGATTTTACACAGTCATTATTGTCATTAAAAATTTGTAAAATTAAATGAAACATCGCGGAAAGAGAGTAATTAACGTCATTTGATTGTGGTGCAAACATATTGAAAGAGGTATATGCTACGAAATAAAAAGTAAATAAAATTTCTTCCTTTCTGTTAAAATTCAAAGAAAACAATATTTTTATCAACCGGAATGAAGGATTTGATAAAACGATCAATGGTTTGAATTTAATTACAATAACAGAAAGCATTGTTACAAATTGAGTATGAAATAAATTTGAAAGGTTTAATGAATTAAGAAAAAGAACGCATAACATTTAATTTGAAATTATTAAAAAGATGATTTTCTGCTCTTTATGATGGTATGTAAATAATCTACGTGCAATATATTTTTCTGAAATTATTGCCAAAAAGACTGAAATAAAACGCCGAAAATTGGATTAGTTTTCGTTATTTAATTAAATATCTTAGGAAATAATTTTTTGAAAATGTAGAATTAATCTAGGAACGGATCCCAGAATGGCATGTGCGAATTTCTTGGCACTATTCACCGTTTAGGAGGAGTTCTTGGGACAGATAGACCGTTAATACATCTCCCCCCTCCCTTTGTTCTCTTCCTACGATAGTAACCGGACTAAGTAACCTTGAAAGCTTAGCACACACTCATTAGGATCATTCAAAAATTTGTGAAAATTAAACAAAACACCGAGAGAATAATTCACTAACGTCAATGGATCACTGTGTAACCGCTTTAAAAGCTGTAAAGACCACAGCCGGAAACCGAAAGTGAAAAGTCTACTTTTTTGTTTATTCTAAAAGAAAACAATCTTTTCTTATATTAGCTTTAACACTGGCAAAAGCCCGCTAGCGAAACAGCAAATTGTCTTGAATTTATTTCGATAATAATAAAAAGTATTGTTAGAAATTGCGTTAAAAATTAATTTTTAAACGTTAATAACAATCCGAGAAAACACTTTATCGCAATGGAATTAATATCATTAAAAAGATAATTTTCTGCTCTTTAAAATGGCATAAAAATAATTGTTGTCTAATAAATATTTCAGACGTTATTAGCAAGAAACGTCTAAGCATTAGGCTTAAAAGCGGTTAATTTTCGTTATTTGATTAAATATCTTAAGACCTAATTGACTTTGAAAGTTGAAAATAGCAAAGTTGATCTAGAAATATGCTCTAGAATGCCGTGTCCAAATTTCATGTCACTACAGTACACCGTTTTGGAGAAGTTCTTGTGACCGACAGACAGATATATGTATTTCTGCTTTATATTATAGATAAGGGGGTAAGGTAATTTGAGTTTAATTTTTAGATTACTATTTGTATATATTGAAAATATAACACGTTTTGATTAATTGAAATATTTAACTATATATATATATATTAGCCTGTTGTTTTTGCACATACAGTTCTTTTTTTATTAAAGATTATTTAAATTAGAAGTGTAGAATCATAGTTCAATCCTGGCTTCAATTACACTATTTTGTTTAAGTTTGTTGTTTCAATTAAGTTGTTTATAAAATAGTTTATTAATAGTTGTTAGTTAAATTATGCAGATGTTATGATATAAATCGTTTGTTACTTTAAATGTAAATAAAGAATTGAAATTAATTAGGATTTTTGATATTTAATACAAAGGATGAAAATACTCAAATTTCTAAATAGTAAATTTTAATTTGTTCTTTAAATTAGAACTTTTTAAAAATTTCCTTTTGATTTGTAAGTTATTTTAAGTTTAAAGAGGTTATTCTACAGGGATAATTTTTTTCTATTGGTATTTTTCAGGTATGAGAGAGACAATTTAAGGATGTTGAAGTGCTGCGAAACTCCACATTCTACAATGAAAAGACTGGAGAAGTAATATCTGCATCTATGATCCCTGGCTGTCCATCGTACATGTCATCTTCATCATCACTACGAGAGAGTCCGTCTTTAAAACGGCAACGATTAGAAAAATTACAAATCAAATTTGCTGTGACTGAAAGTTTGAATTCTAACGTAAATATGATTTTTAAAAAACTATGTTCATCAATTTTGCTGAATTTCGAAATTGCATTAAAGGCCACAGCTTTTCTTCGTTTTGAATAGCTGTCGAAAAGAAAGAAAGTATGCTATTTTTGAATCTTTCTTTAAAAGATGATATCCCTTCTATAAAATATGTTGCATGTGTTATCATTGACCTCATGTTAAATGCTTCATCTATGGGAGAAAGGATTTCAAAACATAAACATGACCCATTACCAATTAAAGCGAATACTCTAAATGAAATATTTGATATTCTTAATTACTTTGATAAGGGTACCTGTGTTGAATCAGCAAGCTCTCTAAATGACAAAATTCATGTTATTTAGTCTGTTGTTAAAAATGCAGAAGATATATTCACAGACAAAAATAAGTTTTTCTTTGAATTTTTTCTTAAGCAGTTACATCTACTTAAATGTAAACCTGATCGCTACAGGTATTCTCCTAATGTTCTTGTTTTTGCATCTCCTTTATTTTATATTTCTCCCAAAGCTCAAAAATTTCTTCGAGACTTCAATTATATGAGTCTTCCAGATCCAAATATCATTCGAAAGATTGGTACTATTTTTTAAAAAATTCTTCACAAACAGAAGAGCATACCAATTTTCTTGTCTATGCCAAACATGCCTTCCATAACTTAAAAGATGATGATCTTGAAATGTTTCTAATGATTGATGAAATACACATTAAACCTTTTTTTGATTACAAAGGTGAAAAATTGTGGATATGGCATACAACAGTTCTAACTTAGCAACTAGTTCTCAAGTGTTTATGTTGCAAAGTGTCTTTCTTCCTTACAAAGATGTTATTTATATTGTGCCAATTGCTTCATTTGAGGCTACAAAACTTTTTGATTTAATGAAGAAACTTATAATGGGGCTTGAGGAAATAGGTTTCAAAGTAATGGGTATGGTAATAGACAATAATTCTCTTAATTGTGCAGCAGCAAGTATAACTTTCCTAATCCCCCTGTGCATATTCTTAAATGTGTAAGATATAATTGGCTAAATAATCATAAAAATGGCTATTATTTTTACTATCCTGATTTCGATTCTTTAAATAATGTATTCACTACCTCTTTAACGTCTATGAGAAAGCTTTATGACTCGGAATGCTCACGTTTATTGAAATTTGGCTATGGGTTAACATGTAAAGCTTTATGGCCAACCAATTTGGAAAGGCGAATGTGAAGCTAGCATTAAAGCGTTGTAGCACAGATGTTGTGCATGCTTTGAATGAGCTTGGGAAAAAATTCAATTTGGAATGCTAAGAGCAAAAAGCTAAGTTGATAAATATAATTTCTACCTCGTGGTCTACCTCCATTGTAAATGTTAAGACCCCCAATCAAGGGCATATTAAGTTTGTTGGGGGCCCCAGGTGATGAAGTTCTTGGGGGCCCTCTGAAAATACAACGCAAAGATAATTTCGCAAATTTTTAATCACAGTAACTATATTTTTGTTAGTAACAATTGCTTTATGATTACTCTGTTATTTTATTTTAATTACCTGATTGTAATTTTAAATTTATATCTGAAATTTGTGTTCATAAATATTCACATAAAGTATTATCGAAATAACTTAGGATTCATTATATAAAAGTAAAAGTAATTTGTTTTTTTCTTCCAAAATCATTTTAAGTATAACTATAAAATAAATAACAATTGTATTCTACGCAACATTTGGCCAGTTATAAATCTCAAAAAATGACAAAAACGAGAAATGTAATATTTAAATCTATACCAGTATAATAGATGCACCTTTTCTCTCCTTTGGGGTTCATATCTTGAAGGACCATGGGTATATTATAAATCCTTTTATCTCTTCCTTTTTTAATCGTCAGAAATTTTGGAGCCGTTAAATCATAGGAACGTATTTGAAAAACGCAAAAAGAAGAGGGATGTAAAAAGTTATTCTACAAAGTAACTTTCAGCGAAATAGAAGGTTGATACCAAATTCATCACATTCTGAAATTTGTTCACATTATTCCATGATTTAAAAAAAGGTAGATCTAGATTACTTTGATTGAACCATCAGAATAAATTAATACAAGCATATAAACTTAAAATATTTGACAATTTTCTTTGATAAATAACATGATACTCTAATAAACTTTGAAAAATTAATTCATTCTATTTAATACTCTATGTTTTTTTGGAAGTGATGCAAAATAACAAAAATTTTAAATTATACAAAGCTCAAACACAATTCTTCAAGGGGAAAATGTGGTCACAGTGGCCTAGTGGTAAGATGTCGGCCACGGAGCTGGAGGGTGCCAAGTTCGAAACCCAATTCCGCTGAAGATCCGTCATGTACTGGGCCTGTTGCACATTAAATCATACGTAGGAGGTCACACGTCCTCCCACTGGTGTTGTGCGGAAGCTTGGAGAGGAGAGCGCCAGATCAGGTGTTGTCCTCGTCATGTGACTGCGGTTCAAAATTACAAGGTCCGTTACAAAAGGGCATTCGTTTTGCTTCAAAACGGGATGTGAATATAACTAAACTAAACAAATAAATTTGAAACTATTATGACTATTAATAAACTAAATAAAATAAAATTCTAAAATTTGTTCTGGGATTTTCTTTCTAGAAAATTCTTCATTTATTTTGAAGGTATCAGTGTTATCTAAAATAATTTTCTAATAATTCAGTAATCTTCTATCACAATCAATGCCAAAATAAAAAAAAAATGGGAATAGAACACAGATTAAAAATTTAATCTTCAGCCAGCAAACACAAATTGCATCAGATTTCAGAAAAAAATCGAATAAAGTACTTTTTTTCTTCAGAATATTCTTAAAATTCATTTTGTCATAAAAAGTGAATTAGAGCTTGGGTATATATTTATTACCCAAGCCCTAATTCAAATATCTCAATACATGAAGAGCAATACCTTAAAATATGAAGCTCCTTTAGAGCGAACACCCCTCTGAGCAGCCTGTTTTCAATAGAACAGAGGTTTCACTGTATAGAAATAGAAGTTGATGCTTAAAGCTTTACATTCACAAAAATTACAGTAAATTAATTAATAATAAATTAATGGATACCTAAAGCTACACAGTACTCTAAAAATGACAAAAATAGTGTTTTTTTTTTTTGCATTTTTTGATGGCCCATATGGTTGGGAAACTTGAATAGAAATTTTAGATCTGATATCCAAATAGTTTTAAAGATATATGAAGTTTTCTGAGTGTTATCAGTCTCAACATTTGACAGCTAAAGGGGCGTGTTTAGTTTCGTTTTGAAGCATTTTTCCACCCTTAAAATTATTTAATTAAGACTACTTTGTGAATAAATCAATTCATTAGAATAAATGGTTATTATAACTTCAATGTTCACTACTCAAATCTTATCTGTTGGTTTATATTCTGAGTTGTTTTTGAGTTCTCATTACTACCTAATTGATTTTCATAAAAAGGACTTTTTCCAAGACAACTATTAATTTTTACACAATTTTTTTTATTTAGAAGCTTTAAAGTATATTATTGTTTTTATTCATTTTTCTGTTGAGAATTTTTGAAAAAGGGTGCTATGTAGCCTTAAGTAAAAATAAAAAATTAATTAATTAATAATTAAGAACAGTAAATTAATTAATAAATTTCAGCACAATTTCAAAAGCAATAGCAAATTAAAATAGCATTTTTTTATAGTAATGGATGACCATCATATTTGTAACAAAAAGTGGACGCAGACATATTACAAAATTAAGTTAGTTATTTTTTAAAGCAAAGTTTTTGCAAGAATTCTTTTTAAAATTTTAGTCATAAGGTTAGACATTAGAAGACGCATTCCTGTGAAAACAATAATGTTGATTTTTTTTCGCAAGAAAATTCCTTAATACATACAATCATGTAAATAATATTTTTCTATTTCAATAATTATAATGTTGATTCCTATTATTATGCTTAGAAAAGGCCTCAAAAAACCTATCACAAGCAAAGGTTTTAAAAACAATATTTGAGAAAATTATTAACTTCATACATAAGAAGAATGAACTTTTCATTTCTATTTTAGCTAAGTGCAATGACATGAACTCTCTGAGAATATCCTCAAATACAAACTTCAGAAGAATAACATTTCTTATTTTTAAAAATTTATTTTGTGATAATGAAATGTTCAATTAAATGACCTTCATGAGAAAATTACTTTCTGCATAAATCCCTGGATGAAAGCATTTCATTTGTAGGAGAAGGGAAGCCTTAATTAAAAAAAAAAAAATCTTCAGAAAAATATTCCCTACACACAACCATAAAAATAAGATATTTTTATTTATATGAATTCGAGATAATTCACATGTAAACTATTCCAGGAATATTCACCAACGCAGATATCAACCGAATACGGTTTTTCACTTACACCAATACAATGATGAATATTTAAATTGCTCTTTACGGAAAGTTTCTTTTTTTTTATTTACAAGAGGTCTATAACGTCAATCCATGTTTGTATCGATTCCATTATGTATTTTTAAATCAACTTTGTGAGAATAATTTTTACCACATACATTAGGAGGAAAAGCGCTTTTTCATTTGTGACATTGAAAATGCCTATTTAAAGAACATTTATGAGCAAAATCTTTATAGCATACATTACAAGAAAAAGGCTTTTCCTTTGAATGAATTCGAAAATGTCTCTTTAATTCATCTCTACGAGAAAAATCTTTATGACAAACATCGCAAGAATATGGCTTTTCACCTGTATGAGTTTGAAAATGCACATTTAAATTACTTTTCTGAGAAAAATCTTTATGGCACACATCACAAGAATAGGGCTTTTCATCTGTATGAGTTCGAAAATGCACATTTAAATTACCTCTAAGAGAAAAATCTTTATGGCAAATATCACAAGAATAGGGTTTTTCATCTGTATGAGTTCGAAAATGCATATTTAAATGACCTCTAACAGAAAAATCTTTATGGCAAATATCACAAGAATAGGGCTTTTCACCTGTATGAGTTTGAAAATGTACATTTAAACTACTTTTCTGAGAAAAATCTTTATGACACACATCACAAGAATAGGGCTTGTCATTTGTATGAATTCGATAATGCAAATTTAAATGATTTTTGCAAGAAAAATCTTTATTGCACACATCGCAAGAAAAGGGCTTTTCATCTGTATGAATACGATAATGTGTAGCTAAATTTCCTCTACGAGAAAATCCTTTTCCACATAAATCACAAGAAAAGGGACTTTCATTTGTATGAGTTCGAAAATGTGCATCTAAATTACTGCTAACAGAAAAATCTTTATGGCACACATCACAAGAATAGGGTTTTTCACCTGTATGTGTTCGAAAATGTCTATTTAAATTCTGTTTAAAAGAAAAATCTTTATGGCACACATCGCAAGAATAGGGCTTTTCACTTGTATGAACACAATAATGTCTAGTTAAATTTTCTCTATGATGAAATTCTTTTCCGCATACATCACAAGAATATGGCTTTTCTTTCGTATGGATATGAAAATGTTTCTTATTCTTTTCATTTACATTTTTGACACTTTCATAAGTATCAACTGTTTCCACACTCAGATCACTCAAATGTGTTTCATTCATCTTTGATGTATGTCTTCAACTTGTATGTTCTTGATGATGTAAAACTTGATGTTTTTCTTTCACAAAATGAGCTGAAGTTGTATCAAAGTAATTATCTAATCTGCTTTCATTGAAGAAACACCTTTTTGTTGCATCCGGGTATCTTCGAAGCAACCTGATAAAGAAAATGGAATATTATTACCTTTTAGGTTACAGCAGGCATGTAAATGACTATTTAACGAAGCATAGTCTTCTCGTCTCAGTGGCGTAGCTTCGAGGGTTGACAAGGGTGTATAAATGCACCCAGAGCTTGATTATTAGGCACCATGGAGTCGAAACATTACTGTGTTTATGTCAGTTTTTAAAAAAATGTCAAGGGGTGTAAAAAATAATATCATGCCCCGGTCACCACTAAAGCTTGTTAAGCACTGATGACAACTGGGGTAAAAAAAAATGCATTATTTTCCAGTTGCCATTTAACCTCACTACACTACTGGTCACTGTGGGGACAAAACATTATTACGTCATTTTCGGAAGTCAAATGCCATAAGGGTATATGTAAAAATAATATCATGCCCTGGTCACCGATTACACAAGCTGAGCCATTGATGATGATGGCAGTGGCAAAAAAAAAAAAAAAAAATCATATTATGACACGTGCACCACTTACCACTGCCACACCACTGACTTGACTTGTGACTCTTTATACAAAATTTATGCTAACATTTTATTAAAATTATAATTTAAATGATACTATTATGAATGTTTTTCTCCGATTTCCAAAATATAAAAAAAAAAATTAACTATAGTTATTAGACAGACTTCATTCTTTCATCTAACAATGCTGCATACCATAAAATTTCTTTTACAGCAACTAATTTTTTTGTTGCCAATCAAATAAAAATCAATTTAAAAAAGAAACAAAACCTGCTATTGATGCTAATTTAAATATTAACTCAATCAAAGATAATAATATTTATAGAGATGCTTACAAAACCGTCTGCTATTTAAACTAAAAATATTCACTATACACAACCATAAGAATAAGATATTTTCATTTATATGAATTCGAGATAATTCACATGTAAACAACTATTCCAGGAATATTCATCAACACAGATATCAACCGAATACGGTTTTTCATTTATATCAATACAATGATGAATACTTTTATTGCAAAATCTTTTTCTACATCGTCAAAATAAAACTTGCACAGAAATAAATATATTTACTGATTTCAATAAAGGATGTCACACAGTACATAAAAAAAGAAAACTGCAATAAAAAAATTTACAAATTTTTCTTCATAGATTGCCAGCACGTTTAAGAAAAGGTCTGCAAAATTGTATCTTCAATATACACAGAAGAAAATTATGCACAAACCTGATTGTAATTAAGGATGTTCTTAGTGTCGGGTACTGTACCGAAGAACAAATCGTTATTTGCAAGCACTGTATTTATGGATAAAACTTCATTTACAAGAACTGTACCTGCAAATGAAACATTATTTGCCAATCAAATTGTAGATGAGAGATCTTTTGTTAATCACGATCCTATATATTAAAGAAAAGTTGAATTAATTTCTACTTCTAAAGTTACATGAGGGTTAATTTGGGAAGAAAATCATAATTTCTATTTTTACAACTTGTAAACTTGATACATCTGTTCAGAAAAGGAAACTAGGATCAAATAGTAAAAGCACTATTTGGGCCTGTTTTAGTATTGAAGGAAGCCTGTTGTGGAAAGATTCTGCGGCAGGTAAATCGTTTTAAACCCTCTCTTAAAGGTTTTTTACTGAAATCCGATTTATTACAATTACTTTTCAAAAGATAAATTTGTGGGCCTTTCAGACGCTGACAAAGAATCTGATGATATGGGTTGCATACATCACCAAATGAAACTTTTAGAGCAACAGACTATAGATATTATTTCCCATTCCTCAAAAAATACTGAAGAATCGATTAAGGTCTTATTTTTCCAATTTAAATGCAGTTTTTTTTTAAAAAAACATTACATTTGGAAAAGCTAAAAGATGCAAGGAAACACAAATTATATTTTTTTTTCTATAAAAAAAAAATTAGAAATTTTTGAATAAAGTCCTTTTTCCTTCAGATTATTCTTAAAATTCACTTTGCCATAAAAACGAATTAGAGCTTGGACAAATACATATTTTGCACCGCAAAACACGAATCCCTTTAGAGCGATCACCCCTCTGAATGGCTGATTTTCTTGGAACAGAGAGCGGCCACTGCAGAGAGGTTTCACTCTATAGAAATAAAAGTTCCTGCCTGAAGCTTTAAATTCACAAAAAATTACATTAATTAATAGTGAATTAAACGATAGTTAATCAAAAATAATTTAATTAATCAATACTTAACTAAAAACATTATACAAATTAATAACTTACAGTAGAATTTGGAAATCAGTGGCATTTTTCTATAGTAATGGACGAATTATATATATATTTTAAAGTGGCCATTAAAAAATTACAAAAGCAAAGTTTATGCAATAATTCTTTTTAAAATTTTAGTCCTAAGTAGACAATGGAAATTTTATCCCTGTGAGAACAAAAATGTATACTGACTTTCGCAAGAAGGTTCCTTAATACATACATCATGTATATAACATTTCAGTAATTATAATATCGATTACTATTACAGTAATACCCACGTGACCTTGCCGGCTAATTTTACGAAAACAAACTGCGAAAGTGAAAGATCAGACAAGTGTGGGGACAAAACGAATTTGTGTTCGAATCCACAGACTGCGTAGAGGCATCCCCGATCAAGTCTAAAACTGTGATGAAACAAACCTCATTTGGAAGTTAATGCCGAAGAAGACGTTCATTTTGGAGGAGAAAATGCACTGCCGGGACAAAAACATATGGAAAAATAGTCTAACTCTTTTGTTTTGTGATTGAAAAGTGTATCCCTTACTGGTGTAGCATTCAGAAACAACTAGAGTGTTTAACAGCTTTATACTCATTATACAGAGAGTCCGAGAATTGTGGGACACATTTCAAAAATTAATAATAATAATAAAAACTAATAATGTTACAACTAACAGGTTTTTTTTTAATGAGAGAAAATAAAAGTTTTTTTGTTTTTTTCCAGATAGGTAACGTGGCGTTACGGCATTCTAAATTTACTACACAGAGAGAATTCCGTACGTAATGGCTTCCGATCGGCAGAAGCCGATGCGCGTTTTCTGGTTTCCTTTTAGAGTTTTTCTTGAATATCTCGACAACTATCGAGTTTTCACACTACGTGTGAATTAACAAATTATAGTGCGTAAAATTCCCTACAAATTCATGCTTTTATTTTTCTTCTAGATTTAATAGTTTCGCAGATAATGGCTCTAAAAAATGGGAGATTTTCAATAATTTACGGTCACCTAGACCACCGTAACGACGCGTTACCTATCTAAAGAAAAAAATAAATAAAATGCGCTCTCATTAAAAAAAACCCCATAGTTGTAACATTATTAGATTTTTTATAAATTTTTGAAATGTGGCCCACAATTCTCGGGCACCCTGTATATTAATTTCTTATTATTTTTAGTATTAAACACTACATACAGGGTAGTCATAAATTATTGGCCCCATTTCAAAGAAAAAAAACATAATGTAGCAAGTTCATTTTTTTTAAATGAAAGAGTTGAGCAGGAAGTTTTTTTTCAGATAGGTAACGCACTGTTACAGTGTACTAAATCTGTTGCAACGAGAGATTCCCAAAGCAAGAGTCAAAATAGCTACCGTGCAGCAGAAGGCACATCTCTGCCTCCACGAAAGCAAATTAAATTGTAACAGTTCAAAGACGTGTACGGTTAGAGCATCAAAATTGTCAGTCGCCAAGTAAGAACTCCATCAAGCGTTGTTACCAGCAATTTAAGGGAGCAGGAGATGTGCTTCATAGGAAAGGTGCTGGACAATATGGTGGAACGAAAAAATCAAAAGTTGTTCGATCAATTAGCACTAGGTGGCAAAAGTTGTCTATTGACTAACATATCACTGCTGGATTTTTCAAAATTTTCGCATTTCATCTTCATTCCCCGAAAGAGCCTCAAAATTTTACTTTTTACAAAAAAAAAAAAAAAAAAAAAAAAAAAAACCGTATATTTTACTATAATTTTGGCGGCGATTATTTCTAAATGCATTGGTTATTCACTGACCAATGCATTTCACGAATATAAACGATTCCCTTTAATTACAAACTATTAATTATGCCATAAAATACTAATTAAGCTTTCTTATAACAATTATAAGTATATGCAACTCTTTGCTGGTTTCTAGAAACCGCCCAGAACTAACCACGTGGAGGTGGATACATATCGAGTTCCACCTACACCCATCCAAACTACACTACCTTGGGACACTCCTTGCATCTACTTATCAATTACACCAGGTTTATATTCTGCCTAAGTCTCGAAAGCCGGCATGATTGTCCTGTCTACAATTCTTGCTCTACTATAGCCATCTAGGGCAGAACTTCCACATACTTTACTAGAAGAGTCAGTGACTGCTTTCACACACCTTTCCACTGCCTGTATGTGACAGGGAAAGTCACAAATAAGTGCAAGAAGGGACGAACTGTCTTCTATGCAGGCACGCAAGTCTTCTTCGGATAGATGTCGTGCCAAAGGAGAATGCATATAACACCTCCATTATGTCCTGCATTAACAGCAGTGTCATCACACCCAACCCTAAAAGTTTTGAAAAATCTGGTTTCTTTTTTGGTGAAAATATCCAATAACGAAGCTATGATACTGTGTGCTGATCCAGAAATTAGCAAAACATGCCCAAGATACACCCACCAGGTTCTTGAAGAACTGAAAGGTGTTCTTCGTGCATCGGTGGAGATGATCATCTTCCGTATTTTCCATCACCAAAGTTTTGTCTTTCCGACCGTCAAAGGACTTCCTTCAGTATTTGTTCTTAAAGGTTACGTCTGGATTTCCATCTTTCTCCTCGAACTTTATTTCTATCAATGATTATTTAAAAATTTTCATCAGATTTTTTTTTTTCACTGAGATCATGTAGTAATGCTGATGCAAGAACAGCAGCTGGTCGATCTGCAGGTCTATATCTGTCGCATGTTCTTGCAAATGTTGCGGTGAGCTTTAGCCTTGGTTGGGGAGTGGAACATGATGGAGTATTTATACATCACAAGAAAAAGGCTTTTCATTTGTATGAATTCGATAAAACAAATGAAAAGCCCTTTTCTTGTGATGTATATATCAACGGCAACGTCAGTGTTGTTGCAAACGTCATCTCCTAAGATTTCAGATGGTTTCGGCCCTTCCAGCTGAAATTTACTAACTGGTGCTTTTTTTAAAACTTTGTTTTTTTGCCTTCCTTGCAGCAGTTTTTTTTTAAACTGTTGAGTGGTTTGTAGATCAACAGTACCAATAATCATTGACCGGTCAGATCTCTGGTCGGTTTATTAATTGTTGTTCTTGTAGTGGAACTTTCCGTCATTTCTCACAACGACACAATTTGAAATCCAGGCATTTGGACACAGCGACGTCAAGAAGTGTTTTTGTTTCTTCTCGGAAGGCTTGAATATTATTCTGGGAATTTGGAGAATCCTTACAGCAGGGGAAAGATTTAAGTAGCTTTAATAGCTTTTTGTATCCTCATTTTTTTTATTAAAGTAATTATTCTTATATGATGAAGAATCGGAATTTAAGCTTCACAACAAATTTCTTCTATCTAAATAGCGATCGCTTTTTATAAATTTCAATCACTTTTGGTTTGCAAATACCTGATATCTCTTTTTGTATTCTAATCCAATTATAGTACCGCAATATATCACCACGTGTTGGTAGGATAATAATGGAGCACTTAACCTGGTTGCTAGTCTGAGCAATAATTCTAATTCCTAACACAAAAAAATGAAACCTCTAATGGCATGCGGACAGCAAACATTAAGATGCTGACAAAGCAGACTCAACTGACAAGTCAAATTGCCAGGTCCTATGGTTCCCGCCAAAAATTTTTCAATTGTATGGTACCCATGCTGCTATCTCTTGGGGAATTTCATATTTAAAAGGACTTGTGAAAATCAATGTAATTACAAATAATTGCTGCCAAAACTATATTAAAGGGCTTTTCATTTGTATGAGTTCGAAAATGCACATTTAAATTACCTTTATGAGAAAAATCTTTATGACATACATCACAAGAAAAGGGCTTTTCAATAGTATGAGCTCAAAAATTCACATTCAAATTACTTTTCGCGGGAAACCCTTTTTCACATACTTCACAAGAATATGGTTCTCTTTCGTATGGGTCAGAAAATGTTTTTTAAAAAGCCATTTCTGAGAAAATTTCTTGCCACAGATGTTACAAACGAAATATTTCTTATTCTTGTCATCTACATTTTAATCAGTATAAACTGTTTTTACACACAGATCACTAATTAAATGTGTTTCAATACTCTTGATATACATCTCCATCTTGTATGTTCTTAATGATAAATAAATTGAGCTGAAGTTGCATCAAGGATAAATATCTAATTAGTGTCTTACTTTATTTAATGAAATTACTTCTGTGGCATCTGGACATCTTAGAAGTAACCTGGCAAAGAAAACGGAATTTTATTTCCACTCAAAGTTATAACAAGCATTTTGTTTGATTTATTTAGAAAACGAAAACAGAGCATTGTCTTCTTAACTCAATGGTATACTGACTGGGTGAGTATAGATGCATACATAGAAGCCTACTATGGTAGTATCAGTGTCAATTAGTCTTAATGCACGACAAATCTTCTTTATAATTGTGTCTAGAATAAATGACCCTTAGTCTTTTGCATACTCAGAAAATCTTGCCTTTGTGTAATGACCACTTGAAGCTGTGCTAGAGTTATATCAGGGTTCTCACTCTTACCCTGCACAAAAATTTAAGGCAGTTCGGATTATAATGATTTGGTGCACTATTAACAATAAACTAGATTGTGTTACAAAAATAGTTAAACCTGAAATTTCCATCT
This sequence comes from Araneus ventricosus, assembly GCA_013235015.1. Taxonomy (NCBI): domain Eukaryota; kingdom Metazoa; phylum Arthropoda; class Arachnida; order Araneae; family Araneidae; genus Araneus; species Araneus ventricosus. The sequence goes on along the minus strand of BGPR01002547.1, from coordinate 56,042 downwards.
AGATTACAACATTTCGAGCTCGCCTTCATAAATAATTAAATAAAACAACAAAATTAACCTTTAAAGAAGAATATACAATTTGACATTTCGAGAATTTGTGATTCTGAATAATGTTTCCAAACTGAAGAGCAAAATAAAATCCTTTTATAATCAATATGCATATGGGAATGAATGCTTTTCAATTAGAATTCAATTTAAAAAGTAAATGATAACTACTAATGTGTACAAATAATAATTTTAAATTTTAATAAAATATATGCCGATTTTTAAAAATTTACAACTTTTTTTTCCAAAGTCAGAAAACTTCTTATGTTTGAATATAAAAAAATGCACCATGTATAGAAAACATCATTACGGGGGGGGGAGAATAACGTTCTTTTAACTATTTAAGCATTGTATTCAACTTTTCCTCAATACTTTCTATAATTCTGATTTTTTTCTCTTTTGCTGAACGGCGAAAACTGTTCGACTGATAGACATATTTTCATTCATTTGTAAACTCGGGTTTCTCTGGCAATTTTTCAGAACTTTTCCAATTCTTCAACTGCACTTTTTAAGCATCTCTTCTTATTTTTTAGTTCATTTAAATCATTAAAAAAAAAAAGCATTTCCTTTCTTGTGTTGAATTTCTTGTTCTTTCTATATCTTTTGATCTTCAAGGTAAGCCAAATATTTTTGTTTTGCCCCTACTACAGACAATCTTAATTCCTTCGTGATTGCAAGGAAATTTCAATTTTCAGAATATTTTAAATGATCACTTATAATTCGTATTTTTTTAAATAAATAAATATTAATAAATCAATTTTATTTAATCTTAATTTTTTTCATTTAAAATTTGAAAATATTTTATTTACGTTCAAAAGTGAAATATTTTTAAAAATTTGCTATTCGGTATATGGCCGAATATTCGGTATTCAGCCAAATCATTATTCGTTACATCTCTAAATTAAAATTAAAAACATAAATCTAACTCGTAATCTCGTAATTAAAAACATAAATCTAACATCTGCTTTTAGATATTGGATCTAACTTCAACTGTTAAAAGTAGGTAATTATATACGTGTTTTCTTAGTTTTGTGCCATTTAATAGCATATATCTTTCTCTAAAACTTCAATGAGGGTAAAAAACTAAAGTTAGCTCAAACATTTATTTGATGATATAAAATATAATGCTCCAAGTATTAAGCGACACAAAACTGACTCTTTACATCAATTTACAAAACAACTACAACATTAGGAAAAAATTCTATTGAAAGTTAATGGAAGACATATCATATCAATGGCTTTCAATAACAGAGTTTAGGCTCATTTGCTGTTTATTTGATTAAAAAATGCAGGATCAAAAAATAATGTAAAAAAGCTAGGAATTGCACTATATAAAGGAAGTTGAAATAACCAAAAAACAGCTAAAAAGGATGGCCTGAATTAAAAGTGAAAAAAAAAAAAAAGAATTGGGAAGGATGGCATGATTGGGGAGGGGGAATATTAGGAGAGCCCCTCCCACCAATTTTTTTTACTCTAAGAATGAAGTTCAAGATGATCCTCAAAAAATATTCCAAAAACGTATGCCATGAAAGTCTAAATCCTTGTAAGAAGGTCATAATTACAACATCTTTTCTTTTTAAAAAGTAAACAGAGTCATGTGATTGTTATTTGAAAAAAATTGAGTGAAAAGTGATTATGTTTTAATACCTAAATGAATACATTCAGAAACATAATTTATCATTCTTGAGACTGATAATAACTTTGTTGGATGCTGAGTCAGCTACATATCCATAACCTTTATTGGGAAATATATGGTAAAATCAGAGGTGCAAGATAGCACTTAATGATGGAACCATGGTCAAAATATCACACTATGTTTGCACTAATTAAAACTAATGGAAACATCTTGATCATACTAAAATTCTAGATAAATTTGTTGAAAATCATTACATTACATTTATTCATGCAATTTTTCACAGGAAAAAAATGGCCAATGCATGCTTAACTTGTAAATAATAAACTAGTAATTGTGAAATTTACCTAATTTCTGTTATAAAATGGAAAAAAATTCATAAAAGTATGCATCAAATCCATTTGTTAGTGGTTAAAATCATAAATATATACTGAAAACTTCCATATAATTATTAAATAAAAGAATAAAAAGAGAAATTTATATAAAAATGCTCTTTAAATAAATACAAATACAAAGTGTAGATACTCAAAATATTGCTCTAAATTGCAGAATATAAATACCATTCTGATGCAGCAGAACTTAATACCAATTGATATAAATATAATGAATTCAAAATTTATTTTAAAATATAACTCTCCATATTTATTACACTTGCTTTTGATAACTTATTTAGAATATTTATTTTTTGAAAAACAAAATGCTATTTTAAAAAAAAATAAATATATCTCAATTTTGGGAGCCACTATTAATTTCACTAGCTAGCTTCATAAAAATGAAATATATAATCACTATATAAAAAGAATGCATATCACAAAAACATTTATTTTAATATGCCATAGCTGTCATTCTAATTCTGAGAAAAAAATTATTGGCATCAATCTCATATATGTTAACCAGTTACCAATTTTGCCCAAACACTGTTCATGCATAGTGAAAGGGAGCTTTCCTGACTTCCCGAAAGCTGCTTGGGCAGGTTATTTTTCTAAGCTAATCCACTGATTTTCCCAGCCTTTTCCCTTTCTTTACTTTGCAGTGTTTCCAGTAAATGGCTCTAGCAGTCCAATTAATGTTGGATAGCAGAAAAGTGTAAACCAGTTTTTAGATCTTTTTTCTCCTACAGTTAAAAATTGTCAAAAATTAATAAAATCAATTTGAATAAAAAATGTGCTAACTTTCGGACACAATATGGTACAAAAAAGAAACTGTTAAGTAGTTAAGTACTATTCTGATGAAGAAAAGATTGAATGGAAATGCACACATAACAAAATGTCAAACCAAGTTTCAGCAGAAATGGAAAAATAAATAAAAATATTTGAAAATAATTTTACTTACACTAATTTATTCCTTGTGAAATATAAACTATCAAAATGTAACAGCCATATTACTTATGTTGCAGTTCTTTAATTTTGTTTCCTTCAGCTAGATCAAAAACAAATAAAGAAATTACTTGCTTCTTTGGGATGTTTAAGAACATATTAATATAAAAAATTTTTCATTTATTAAGCATCTTCATTTATTAGCATTTACATTATCTGGATAACAATATTGAATATTTTTCAATAACACTACAGTTTTATTGCATTCAATAATAGTTTGACTTCTTTAAAAAGTCACGTACATAAATTATTAATTCAATATATTTTCCGTTAAAAATTATTTTTCTACCCTGAAACTTAAACCCTTAATCACTTATGAAACTTTATTTCTACTAAATTTTAGTAGGTAGTTACAGAGTGTAAAAAGAAGAAAATTATTTCAATTCTATAAGCAAAGAAAGTAAACACATTATAATTGGCATGATTTGTATTTATAGCTTTAAAAAAATATTTTTTCATTTTTTTAAAATTTTCATTTCAAACTGCAGAAGTAAATGAAGTATATCTCTAAGGCCTTTTTAAAGTTCATACATTCAAGTGGTAATATGCCAAATGTCAATGTATTTAGCATATATTGGTGTTATAAATTTTAGTAGCTTTTAATATTTCTGCTGCCACTTTTACAGGGAAAAAAATCCCCATTAATTTCAAACCAATAAAATATGGACAGAATCAGAATATTATTTTGACATACAAATTTCAATAACATACGCTTCCAATGCTTTTAATATATAGCACATAGAGAAAATATTTGATAAAATACAATATACATTTTGGTTTCTTTTTCCTGTCTCTTTGAATTCACAAATGAAGAAAATAAATAAATAATGAAATAAAATTTAGTCATTCTATTAAAATGAGTAAAATTTTGCATGGGAATTTGTTACTTTTCTTGGTGTGAATAGTCCAATTAATTAATTGCTGGAAATGGAGTTACATCATGAGCTTTGCAATATGGAAATTTGTAGAAATTTTATGGACAAATATTGTTCAACCTTTAGAACTTAATATTAGGAAGAAAATACTCTAGTTCAGGAGCTTTTAGAGTGAATGCTTTACCAGTATAATTTTTACTTTTGATTGCATGCTGGTGAAATTCAGATACAAAAAATGCTTAATATTTCACTTCCAAAGTTTAAAAAAATACCTGCCTTAACTCTTATTACTGAACTGCCTGTTTTACATCCCAAAGGTTTTTCAATTTTATTTTCTAGCCCTGAATATAAAGGTTAAAAATCCATCACTATAGTGTTTAACAGTGGTTATTGACAAATGCACTTTGAGAAAGTTAGTTTTAATTCAAGTAAAAAAAAAAAAAATGGTACTTTTAAATAAGCTTTACAGCAGTTTCTACAAAACATAAAAGATCTTCACACTTTGTCAATTTTTTGTTAGTAAATTTTTTTAAATAATAATTAATAAAAGTAAGTAAAGTATGTTTGCATAACTTTTATCAACAGTTAGGCTTTAACTGTAGTAAATCTGCTACTAAATTTGTAGAGCTAACATTATGTTCCTAAATCTAATAAGAAATTAAAACTTTCATGAAAACATAAAAAGCGAAATACTCCAAAAGGCTTGAAAATGTCCTCTGTTTTAAACAGGACACATGAGAAAACCAATTACACAAGACTGCATAGCAATACTAAGATGTAAAATCAAACTATGTTATTAAATTAAAATCCTGAGTTACTGAAATCATTTTATACAGTTTTTGTAAAATTACCTATAGGATAGAAACAAGTTCAGTTTCACATAAAATTATTATGTGTTACACATTGAAATATCTCTGCATAATAAATATCATAATATCTTCCCAAATGTCAGGTATGCCATTGCTACAAGTTATTGTCCATACTTTAAAAGATAGTGCAATTATATAAGTTTTTTAAAGTTTTATAATTTTCTTATACTTACAAAAATTTATAGATATCGAAAACTAATAAGATTTGTAAGAAATGTGACGTGTCATAAAATAATGACACAAGAAAATCTGAGAACTAAGGGGGGAAAAGCTGAGGCAAAATAAAAATTAATAATAACAAGACGGTATGGTTTACCTTTACCGACGATTCAACGTATTCATGAAATTAAATATGAAAACCTTCAATCGTTACCAAACAAGTAGCTGCTGTTGGAAACTCGTTATCCGGAGGACATATCTTGTTTCGGAATGGTAGAAAGGGGGAAAGCATTAGAAGTAGATGAGGGATGTAGCTGATACGGAGGACAGATTTTATTCCGGCGTGGTAGGAAGACGGCTTGCTGTATGGTTGCCTTCGAGAAAAACGTTTTCGCCAACAGATGGAGGATTCGTTTATTCGCCAAGAATGGGATGCATTTTTCTAATGCTTGCTGATGGTGTACTCGGGATTAGCAGTTGCTTGAAGAGGCTAGGCTTTATGCAAGCGTGTTCTCATTTAATAAAATGATAATAACCTGATATAGATGGATCATATAAACACAAAATTAAATTTTATGATTCTTATTTTTGATTGGTATGCAAAATAATGATATGAATGTTCTTTGTGCTGAAGGGAAAACATAGCAAAATAATGCTATGAATGAAGATTGAGCATGAAATATAGATCTTTGCAGGACGTACTCTTTTTAATAAAATGACAATAAACTAATCCGATTTTATTATGTAAACGGATTTAAATTTCATGCATTTTATCTTCGATTGATTTACGAAATGTAGATGCATGTTTGTACAGGAATTTGAAATGAACGCTTTCATTTTAACGAAAGCTATAAACGGTGCTTCTTTTCAGAACGAATTAATTTTATTCCTTTGCAGTATGGCTGTGATCAATTTGTTCATTTGGAAGTATTTTAATGTCTTTTATTCGGTTTACTAATGGTAAAGAATATTAAAAATGCATTTTACTACACTAAACATACTTTAATTATGGCTGTTAGCAAATGCACATATAATGTATTTGTATTTTAAAATTTGCATTTAATAAAAATTTTAATAGTACGTTGCTTACAGTTTTTACAAGACATTGTTTTAAAATTCATTAAATGAGAAAATATTCTTGAAATATATAAAATAAACACTGTAGAACACTTTTTAAAAAAAATTGATGAATAAAAATATAAGATTTTTTTTTCCCACCATCCATGTTTCACTTTGTTTTTATTATTAAATCTTTAAGTTTCTGTGAAAGATACATAATGACCAGATATCTTCAAAAGAACTATGGAAATTATCTCAAATGTATTATATAAAAACATTATAGTTTCACCAAAAAAATTAGATTTAAATTTAATTAAATGTTGATAAAATTATCAGATTAAGTAACTAAATTTCAGTACACTTTCATAGGCAGTGAAATTTTAAAACAGCATCAACAATTGTTAAATAAAATTCAACTTTAAATATAATAATTTTGGGTCTTCGGTCTGTTCATCAGTGCATTTATAATCGAACAGACGAGCTTTCTTACTGTGCCTTTTAAAAGGAAATCCTGTGTTAATAAAAATGAAACCTCTCAACAGCTGACTGAGAAAGATAATTTTAAGAATAATCTAAAGTAAAAAGTACTTCAAAAATTTCTCATTTCTTTTGAAAAAAGATACATTTTGTGTTTGTTTTGATCTTTCAGCTTTTGCAGAGCTAACTTTAATCCATTTTTTTAAATCGGAAAAATAAATCCTTAATTGTTTCGTTGGTAGTTGTTGAGGAATTAGCAATTATATATATTATTTCTAAAGTTTGTTCAAGTAAAAATTTCATTTGTTGATGGGTGCAACCCATAGCAGCAGCTTCTTTGGCAGAATCCGAATCAGCGTCTGCAAGCTTTTGAATGTCCAAATCCAGAAGAGGTCGAAGTTCACTTTTCTCTTCATTTTGGGAAAGGAATAATTAATTTTGATCTGATTTCCGGTGTTGTTTTTGAGTGTGTGATTTTTTTGTTGTTCTTTCTTTTCCTCCCTTTCTCTTAATAAAAGGTCCAAGATCAGAGAGGCGAACGAAATGCTCTTCACTGAAGTTGAGCAGGAGACCATCCTGGAAGCTCAGAGAGGTTTGAGCAGTGTTTAATAGAGGTTAATTTAACATTATGTCTATGGGCTAAAAGTTCCATATCACGCAAAAACGGGGCCGCTTCAAGAAATTTTACTCTATCAGGATAAGTCACCAAAGTTCCGGCATCATTAATATATTTGTAAAATGTCACATCAGATCTAAATGTATTTAGAAAATCCATAGTTTATGGAGTAGCTTAACGGATTCGTTAATTATTGACGTAGGAAATTGTAGCAGTTTACCAGCGACATTGATATTTGAAAGGATTGAAATTGAACAACAAACTTAAAAGTGGACACGTTGCCCAGTAAAATATACTTTAGTTTTTATATCTCTATGGAGTCTTCTCATCTTCAATATAAACTTTTTATTACCTCCTTTGACTACAGTTTTAGAAGGACTTAATACTTTTACTTTACTCTCCCACCTAGTCTCGTTAATACGGTGGTGGTTTGACAAGGTTCTAACTCCATCCAAGTTGGTTTTGAGAAAAACGAGTTTAATGCTTTCGACGATTATAACTTTTTTTGTTTATGATCTAATTTAATTATTTTTTAATAATTTCATTAAAAAGCTTTTAGTTAAGAGGTTCCATAGTTTATTTGAAAAAAATTATATTCTAATCCTTTGTTTTTGAACACAGCAAAATGCAGTTAGAACTTTGTTCACAACAGGAATAGCTTTCGGGAAACAGGCGTAGTTGTAACTGCACATAGAACTTTGTCAAAGTACCACTTTTATTATATTAATTACAAAGGTGTGATACAAAGTTCTAACTCAATTCAAAATTTAATGGAAAATATAAAATATTGTATCGTTATAAATGGAATGGCACCATTAGTTGGTATATTAAAAATGTAATGCAGCATTATAATATTCCCTATCATGTATAGTTATGAAGACAAATGCTGTTTTTATATTTTCCTTTATTTGATCACTTATTATTATTTTTTTTGTAACCTTTTGAAACTTTAGGCCATAGGTGTTATTTGGAACTCATTAAAATTGTAGTTCTTATCTTTTCTGTTTATTATGCTTTTCGAGTCCCTCTTAGGTGACTCAACAAATTTGATTTTTGTGGAGGTTTCTAGTAAATTTAAAAACTGTCACACTAGCGAATGGCACAATCTTATTATTTATAAGATCTGCTTACCTTGAAAAGTCATTAGACCGCATTTGTATGTTGCGATATGTGTTTCTTGGATTGACTTGTTTTAAAATTCTAATTAATCCTGTTGGAGAAAGAAGTCAGTTTTGCTCATGGCTTTTTCAATGTTGCTGTAAACGCTATCAACTTCTTGAACGCTAACAAGACCGAATAATCAAATAGGAAAAGTAGGCAACTGCCTAAGGGTACCAGGGGCGTAGTAGTCCGGGTGCAGGAGGCAGGCTCGTTTCTAGAGACTAAGCCGCTATCGTGCCATTTATTTTCAGCCGCCCCTTCACTCTATAATACCTTCAATCATTTTCTAAACCAGTGTATTTAAACCTAAAAATTTGTGTAATTTCTTTAGTGTCAAAATAAATTTTAAAAAATTTCTTCGCAGGTAAAAGAAAATTTGATTTATGCATTTGAACGAATAGGCGACAAGTTTAATTAATTCATCAGTAAAATTCCGAATTTAAAGCGAGTGCCGATTACAGATTTAATTTTCTTGAAAAAGACGTCGCTTTATATTTTCGCAAATACGAAATTTAGAAAGACTATTTCTTCACATCCCACCTGTTAAAGATATTTATAAGATAACAAAATATGAATATACATATATAGCCACAAAGAACATCACCCCGCCCTGCCTAAGCATCCGGGTAAACTATTGAATGACCGGCCGCCGCAACAGATATAGTCAGACACTGTGGTTCCTGCATAATAGCCCTCATTACGAGCGGCTCATGCAACAACTCCCCGTTTTACCGGGGTGCGACCTGTCATCGGAAGTGGGCCCAAAGAGCCGCACCACCATTATTGTGCCATCGGGTTGACGAGAGCCTGCTTACTTATACGGCAGCCTTTCACCCGCGAACTAGCGGTGTCCCATATTGTGAAACAAATTAAAAAGTCAAGTTTATTATTAAGTGTTACATATTTCGTGATTTTTCTACTAAATAAAATATTAAATTAAAATTGCAATTTCTTGACAAACTTGCTTTCTTACTTGCAAGTTTTTCAATAATGCCTTCTAAGTTAATTTCGTTTGACAAATCTTTTTCTATTGCAATTAAATCCAAATTATTCAATCTCTGTTGGCACAACGATGATTTTAAGTAAGGTTAAATTATTTTTAGTTTAGAGAAACTTCTTTCATCTATTACAATTGTGACTGAAAGAGTTGAATATATTCTTAAGAATAAATTAAATTAAATTAAGGATATTGCAGAAAAGTTGGAAAATGATGAAATTAAACTATTTTCTTCAATAAATTTCAAGTTTTTAAAGGATCAGTAATATTGTCATTAATGATTTTGTACATCATCAATTCATTATACAAGTCATGACCATCAGCATCTCCAGATATTGAATCTCCATTAGAAACTTGTATGGAAATATCAAAATCTAAGCACAAATTTTTTAAGTCATCTTCGGAGATATTCCTAAATTCAATTAGACATTAAATAATGTGTCACATTAATTTAAGGAGACAAACCTTTCCTGAATGGAATTCTAAGCAGAATACACAATTGTTAAGTAAAATTGAACTTTAAGTAATAATTTTGGGTCTTCGATCTCTTTATTAGCGGTATGTGTCCTGCAGTAATAGAACTCTACTACGGGGAAGGACTTTATGTATTCTCTTACTAAAACTGGGTCTCCTTTGGGTATTCTTCTACTATTTCCATTTTTTCTTCTTTGGTCCTGGGTTGGCCTGTTAGTTTCCACATTTTTAATTGAATGTGCAGTGTACACTGGCTTTTGTGTGGATAATGTTCCTAAGTAGAAAGCATTTCTATTTTCTCTCCCTCACGAAAAAGCAGGGCCCGCCTTGAAAAAAATTAATAACATTTTTTTTTTGAGTTTTTATTATGACAAAGAAAAGACTGTCTGAAGAGTTATCCCCTATGACTATCTCGTTTATTAATACAATGTGGCGAAGTTTGTGCCTCGTAGCATAGTGAAGAAAACCGTGTATGTATCTTGAATGTGTTCCGTTTTTCCCACTGAGACCCAAATTTGATTCAGATCTGCAATTCTAATGAGAAAACCATATGCTAACTTTCATCTTTCCAGCTCTTTGCGTTTCTATGCTATTATGTCCACATATGTAAGGATGCGCAGAATTTTTAGGCACAGGTTTTCGTCTAAATTTGATTGAAACCTAAAATTTTGGGGTTCTGATAACATATGAAATTTTATATGTCTAGTAGCGTTTCTCTGTTATTGTGTTTACAGATAGACCGACAACACAGATGTTATTACAAAAACGGTCTTTTTAGACTCGGGACGATTTAACATGCATAGATTTGTCTAAAATTTCGAGGCGGAATTTCATGACGATTACAATGCTTCGTCTTTGTATCCTTCGTTTGAGAGAGTAAAATATGTAAATAACTCTTTTAAATTCTTAAACTCAATTCTTCACCCTCTGGTAATAATGCCCAGGGCACTTTCACTGCCTAGCTCACCCTAGTTACGCCACTGAACTGTGCGGAGAGTATATATTATTCTGACGCGGGTCCCTTAATCGCGGGGCCCTATTGTGAGCAATCGGTCCAATCGGCTAAAGGTCGGCCCTGCGAAAAAGGATTTGAGAGCACTTCGTCGTATTGCGGTTGGCTTTTGTGAGAAGATTCACAGTTCACTCGAGCGAAAAGTTTTTTAGCGTAGGACTACGTTCCTCCCCAATTTTCAATTTTCCCAAGGGATTTTCAATTTTTTTGTAACTTCTGTTGCTACCCTTTGTCTCTAAAATAGCACATTAATTATGTTTTTAATATATATAGTTACCGAGATATAGATGATCTCCCATACCAAGTTTTGTGGCGTTTGGCGTGTGAATCAAATTCCTTCCTGAGACCCCAATGGGAGAAACGTAGTCCTACGCCAAAACGCCACAAAAAACGTTGTCCCCACTCCAAAACGCCACAAAAAACGTTGTCCCCACTCCAAAACGCCACAAAAAACGTTGTATGGGAGATCCTCTATATCTCGGTAACTACATATGTTAAAAACATAACTAATGTCTTATTTTAGAGATAAAGGGTAACAACAGAAATTACAAAAAAAAAATAATAATAATTGAAAGTCGGAATAGTAGTTCAGCGACTACTAAGTCGCAAAGTTGGGCAAAAATACGCATGAATTGGTGACGCGATCCTCTATATCTCGGTAACTACATATGTTAAAAACATAACTAAAGTCTTATTTTAGAGATAAAAGGTAACTACAGAAGTTACAAAAAAAAATTGAAAATCGGAAAAGAGTCACGCAAGTAAAGTAGTTTTACGCCTTTACCGTCAGCGGCTGTTTGAAAAAGACAGCCTCCCGTCATTTTTTGCCTTTAAATTTTAAATTTTTCAATTAATTACGTTAAGATAAATGTTGATTTCTTACAATTTTCAAACATTTTAAACGCATCTTACGCGTTAACCTCTTCTAACATACTTTCATTGGGAATTTTATCAAATTTTTAGCCCTGTTTCAAATCATACACACCTTATCAATCCTTCAATAAATTTAATTAGAATACCATAATCAGAACGAAACAGATAATAAAACATCAAATTAAAAATGATTTGAGATAGTTTTTCGTTCTTATAAATGTTTTTATATATAAATTTATAACCGTTTTCTGATTGTGCATGAATGATTGTGTTTTAAACACTGTTTAATATTGGCTCGAATTATAGAGTTTATTACATTTTTTATTTCAAAAAATTCCTTTTTTTTGTTCTTATACCATTTTTATAAAATTTAAGTGCATTTCAAATTGTAGCAACGATTTTAAATTAATATTTGAGTAGTAGCAGCTGATAACTGCAATCATTTACTGTTCTCTGAGCTTTACATTTGATTTACGAACTGAGAAACTTAAACTGGTAGAAAAATAATTTTAATAAAAGAAAGTAGTAGAATCTTTTTGTAATTTATTTATCTTAAAAAATGTAATTAACTTTTGAAGAAATACACTAAAAGTAGAAAAAAAATGGCTTATTAAAATTGGGTCATCTGACCACAACCAACGCATCATTTAACACTAAACGTACCGGTGATTCATTTGATCAGTCACGTTTGTTTTGTGTTAACAGTGCCAACAGGTTGAATACCTCTTCTTCAAGATTATTGCTACATTTCACAATTCCTTTCAAAAAAAAGGGTCTCTCTTTCAAGAGTGATAAATTGATCTTTTGCATCCCAAACTGGTAACCTTCAGAAATGATTTGAAACCTCCAGGTGGCAGGCATTCAAATTGCTAAGTTTAAGGAAATCGTCAAGCCGAAAGACCAGCTCTTTTCTCTAAACTGCCAGGGTTTGGACAAAGGATTGCATTCCTCATTCTGCGGTCATTTCCGCGCCGTAGGGGGGGGGGGAGGGGGGCTGTTATGATCTTTGTGAAAGGATCTATTGTGAAAAGACCTTTTTGTAAGAGGACCTTTTATCCTAAAGCCCTACATAAAACTTAAATTAGAAGAATAATTTTTGTTTGTTACGAATCTTATTGTTACAAATTAAATCTTTAAGGTCCATGGGTTTCTCTTGACTACATATTTGTAAAAATATTTTTATTATGTCGATTACGAGATAACTATTTCTGGTGTTTGATTTCATGTAGGATAATGCTTTTAACGATTTTAGCATTAAAGTTTGCACGTTGGTCATATTAAATTTAAAAAATATTTTAGATATCAAAAATCTTTTTTAGAATTATTTTTCTTATATTCATTTATTAATTACGTCCTTTTCCAACCTTTGCAATTTAATAATTACCAAAATGCAATAAATCATCATTTTGTTATACGAATTTTGTTGCAAGGCGCCGCAAATCAACTTTGAACCAGGCCCCACTTTTGTTTGGGCCGGTCCTGCTCGCCCCCCCCCCAAAAAAAAAAATCGCGGACAACATATAGGCCTACTTTGCCTATTTTTAATCCGGCCCTGAGAATGCCAAACTAAAATCATTACAATGTTAATAAAATCGAAAATAAAAATTGTGATTTTGAAATTAACGTCCAAAGAAAGCAATTTTTAAATCAGAGATTTAAGATTGGAAAAAACATGCGAGTGAAAAATTTGTCGAAACAATAAAATTGGTTGGAATTTTATTAAAACAATAAAAAAATCATTGTTACATATTGTGTTTAAAACTAATTTTGGAAAGTTTATTAAAATTAAAGAAAAAATCGCATGACAATAAAATTCGTTTTACCGAAAAGCGTATTTTGAATTTTAAAGGGTGTGAAAATGTTTTTTATGCGATATTATACTCCGAGGTTATTGAAGGAAAATTTATTTAATTAACTAAATTTCGCTTAATTTTAGTTAATTAAAAATATGATTAAAATGTTGAAAAACCCTCGTTCAGTCAACACCTAAGAAGTTTATATCCGATTTTGGTAGCTCTGGGCCCAACGGTCCTACACCTTGCAGGTTACAGAAAGTATGCCAACCTAAAAACATTGTCGTTTAAAAACAGGACTTAAAAACCTGTGAAGCAATGAAAATGAACAGCATTTTATTACAGCAAAACAAAGAATACTCAAATCAAAATTAAGATTTCTATAATTTTTAGAAATTTGATAAAATTAGTAGTACATATAAGCAATAAAATTGAAATCACTAAGAAGATAATACTGATCTATAATATGAAAAATCTAAAAAATTGAGGATAATTACTACTTTGTATTCTTAAGAAAGGAAAAGAATGCGATTTTTGATTAAACAATGGAACTGGTATGATTTTCCCTATATTTATCTGAAAATATTATTGGAAAATAATATGTACAAATTTGTTGAAATAAAAAATTGCACAATCAAAATAAACGTTCAACAAATGAACAAAATGTAAAAAAGCAATGAAAAAATGCCGAAAGTTCTAATAGGGAGAAACTATATGTATAAACAAAGGTGAGGGTAGGAATAAATAATATACAACACAATTACAACGACTGCGCAATTAATGTTGCAATTCTAGGAGTGTTGTGGGAAAATATCAATGTCAAATTTAAATAGAGAGTTTGCTAGTGGATGGTAGAGTATATATATATATATCTGTGTGGGACTAAATTCTGGTTAGTGATTAATTAACTTAAATGATCATTGCTGAAGATTAAAAAGATTGTTGATTTTGTTTTGCTAAATCCTGAGAGTAATTAAAAATAAGATATGAAGCTAAAAATTTCTTTATTAAAATTTTTTGTGTAGTTAAGCAAATGTGTATGTTTAATGTACTAAGTTCATAGTTCTTGAAGAGTATTTGGTTTTGGTGATCGTAGCATTGCGAGTTCAAATGTATAATACATGGTTAGTGTAAGGTTAATTATTTATAGCTTGTGTAGGATTTTGCATTTAAGGGAATCAAAATTCACGAGAGTTAGTAGTAAAATTTCTCATTGAAATTAGAAAATTGATATTGAAATTTTTCATCATGTTGTGCTGTATTCTTGTTCAGTATTGTATATGAAAGTAAATTTGGGTTTTGTTATATGTGCAAATTTTAGCGAAAAGGTTTAGAATTACTGATGTTTAGTTCTGTGGAAATTTTGTTTTGGGAATATAAGTTTAAATTGCTTGAGTTTAAACAATGGCTTTCTTAGCTAAACACCGCAAGAAGGAGTTAATTGCGTTGGCCGACGATATGGGAATTGAGATTAGTTCTAATGATAAAAAAGTAGACATTTCTAAAAAGGTTAAAGAGTCCCCAGATTTTGAGGAGGAGTTTGTACGAGGCTGTTTGGAGGAAATCGTCAAACAACTCGAAGAATTAAAGGCGCAATCTGAAGCCGCTGAATTAAAAAGGACCGAGGCTCTAAGACAAGAGCGAGAATTTGAATTAGAAAAAATTAGACTCTCTAATGCCGCAGAAACTAGCAGTGTAGCTTCGACCCGAAGTGAAAATAGTAAAAATCAGCGCAGTCTGAAAAATCTCATGCAAAAATATGACGCGCAAGTTACAGATATATCTATGTATCTGACTTTGTTTGAGCGCCAAGCTCGCACAGCAGGACTTGAGGAAACGGAATGGGTCCCGCAACTTATTTCACTTTTGCCGTTGGATCTGGCACAAATAATCATTAAAGAACCAGAGGAAAAAATACAGGATTATCTCAACGTAAAAGAAGTTTTGCTAGACAGATTTAAAATGAAACCTGAAACCTTCCGATTAAAATTCACCCAGCATCAAAGAAAACCCGGAGCGTTATGGAAAGAGCTCGTTTTTGAACTTCGTCATTATCTCGAAGGATGACTCAATGGATCGGAAGTTAGAGACTTTGAAAGTTAAAAAAATTTAACGATTTTCGACCAAATCAAACGTAGTGTCAGGTGAGGTGAAAGAGCATTTTCTTGATGAATGGGGAAAGTTAGTTGACCCATTAGTATTAGCGGGAAAAATAGATGAATATGAATCTGTCAGGAGTAGTCGGAAACTACATAATGTCAGGATGCCCGAGCGAAAACCATTGGAAAGAGTTAAACTACCTTCACCGAGGAAGCAAAATAAAAGTAAATTCGTAGCTAAATCCGAACCACAATTTTGGAAAAATTCCACGCCCAAAGGAAATTGGAGAAATGAGAATTTTGAACGTAGAACTGTGCCCGCCTGTTACATTTGTCATTCGACCCAACATCTGATGCCAAATTGTCCCCAATTAAAGAAAGAGAAGCCGACAGTGTTTGTGAATCATGTAGGGACCGCGGAAACTGCGGAAATCTTATTTGCTCCGTATATGAGTAAGGCACTCGTAAATAATGTAGAGATGTCAATTTTAAGGGATACCTGGGCATCAATCGTTAGTGTAAATCATGTTAGCTACGAGGACTTTACAGGTGAGACAGTTTGGGTAAAACAACCATTAGATCTAAATTTTACTTGCCTACCCCTCGCAAGAATAGAACTTCAGAGTTCTGAATTTGGACGTATTGTCACAAAGGCAACTGTTATTGAAGCGGTTTTGGATAATGGAGTGCACTTGTTAGGAAACCGAACTGCAGATTTGATAGCCAAACAGAAATTGACTTCAAATGTGAATGCGGTAAAACCCGTAGTCAGAGAGCGCGGCTGGAATCTACGAAACTGCCCCGACAACCTGTGGCACTGTAAGTGAGCCCGACCGACCCGATTGTAATCAATCTGCCCCCAGCAGAAGAAACCGCTCCGAGTCTCTTGA
The DNA here is from genome assembly GCA_013235015.1 of Araneus ventricosus. NCBI lineage: Eukaryota > Metazoa > Arthropoda > Arachnida > Araneae > Araneidae > Araneus > Araneus ventricosus. Next base: position 39,634 of record BGPR01002547.1, on the reverse strand, counting down.
AGGTTAGAGCAGACGAATTCATAGTCATACAAAGAGAGTGCGATAGTTTGAAGCCCTGTTTTGAAAACGCGGAAAAGGGAGGTAAAGGTTTTGTAAACAGAGAAAATGGGTTATATATATATATTCAGGAAATCGGTGGATCATTTTGGTAAAGAGAGTTATCAATTAGTTATACCTGAAGTTTACCGAGAAAGAATTTTGCAATTATGTCACGAATCAACTTCCGCGCGCTTAGGCATGACCAAAACAAAAGATAGGCTTTTAAAACATTATTTTTGGCCAAATTGCGTGAAGGATGTGGAAGAATACGTAAAGTGCTGCGACCCGTGTCAGCGAATTGGGAAGGCCTGTGTTTAAAAGAAAGCACCACTTAAATTGATACCCATCATAACAGAGATCTTTTCAAAAATAAATATCGTAGCTGTAGGACCTCTTACTGTTAGTGATAAAAATAATCGATATCTATTAACAGCGATATGCATGTCCTCTAAATATCCGGACGCAATACCTGTCGCGGATATAAGTTCAGTATCGGTGACTGGTGTCTTGCTAGTGATATTTAGCCGTATGGGTTTCCCTCGTGAGGTCCAAAGCGACCTGGGAACCTCCTTTACGAGAAATCTAACGACGGAATTTTTTGAACGATTTGGCATTAAAGTAACTCATAGTTCCGTTCATCATCCGCAATCGAATCCGGTAGAGAGGTTTCATAGGACGATTAAACGACTATTGAAAGTACTATGTCTGGAATCAGGGAACGATTGGGAAAAAATCTTCCGGCAACGTTGTTAGCGTTACGCACGGAAGTACAGGTTTCAGCCCCGCAGAATTAGTTCACGGGAAAAATTTAAGGACGCCAGAAGTCTTATTATATGAGCATTGGGTAAAACCCCAGGAGACAGACTCTCAGGTAGTCGAATATGTATTTGAACTCATAAATAGAATGAGGAAATGTCAAGAGTTAGCAATTGAAAAAATGACAGAGGTACAGGCGAAACGAAGATTTGGTACGATAGAAACGCGGTCCGACGAAAATTTCAAGTAGGCGATCAGGTTTTGGTTCTCGCAACCTCTAAACCAAATAAAATGGCGATACAGTGGATTGGCCCTGGTGTAATTGAAAGTCAACTTTCTGACACCAATTATATTGTAAAAATGGCAAACAAAAATGATAAAACCCAAATATATCATGTAAATATGTTAAAACCATACCATCAGAGACCGGAGAAAATTAACCTTCTAATTAGTGAAAGGAAAGAAACTCCCGAAACCGAATCAGACGAGTTAGGAATTCCGTATCCGACATCGGATCCAAATGTGTATGATTTTGAAGAAATGATTAGGGATAGCGCTCTTGAGGAACGACTCAGTTTGTCAGAAATCGAAGAGTTACGTAAACTGTTAGGCCGTCACCAAAAGGTGTTACGCGCACTATGTTAAAAATTTCTCCGTAATAGCAGCCCCTCTAACCAATGTTTTAAAAGGAAAGGTTAAGAGAGAGAGTATAAATTGGACAAAGGAATGTAACCAGGCATTCGAGGAGTTAAAGCATAGATTGACCCAAAAGCCCGTATTGTACGCTCCTGACTATAAAAAAGAATTTACTGTCCAGAGTGATGCATCCGACCTGGGGATGGGAGTCGTGTTGTCCCAACACGACGCGGAAAATGAGGAGCATCCCATTCTGTATTTAAGTAAAAAAATTTCTGACGCAGTACGGAAATATAGCGCAATCGAACGCGAATGCGCGGCCATTATTTATGCAATTGAAAAACTCAAGTATTACCTAGACGGACAAAATTTTACAATTGAGACCGATCATAACCCTTTGGTTTGGCTGAAATCAAATGCTGGATCAAATCCGAGGTTGATGAGATGGTCACTCGAATTACAACCCTTTCAATATAAGGTGATACACAAGGCAGGAAAAAACCATTCGAATGTTGACGCTCTTAGCCGAAGTGAAACTAGAACTAAGAGTACGAATTAAAAGGGCAGATAGTTTTCTTTCTCCCTATTAAGGTGTATATAGAATGTATGTTATTTAGCAAAAATGGGCAGGAAATGCCAAATTTTAAAAGTGTTTATTGTGTATATAATTTCTGTGTTAATTTAGATATGAGAAATATAAAATTTTAAATTTGGTAAAAGTGTGATTATGTCTCTGTTGGTAGAATGAACAAGTATGTGCGTGTAAAAGGAGAATTTTTTCTCTTCAAAAACTCTCGAAAAAATTCTCACTAAAGGGGGGAGGAGGCTGTGATGTTTCCTCCCCGAGAGCACCGTTCCCACGGGAAAGAGAGTCCAGTTCCCAGATAGCAAAGGAGGTTGCGGAAAGGTTGCCATTTTACTTTCCACAGGCTGTCCGCGGAAGCATTTCCGCGCAAACCGTTTAGGAAACCATTGCCGCAAGGTTTACGTAGGAAAGCTTTTTATGAACTACCTCACCGACAAGGTTTGAACGACAAGTCCGCGAAAGCATTTCCGAGGAAACCGTTCCGGAAACCATCCTGCAAGATTGGCGTAGGAAAGCTTTTTATGAACCACCTGTCCGACAAGGTTTGAAAGACAAGACGCTTGATGACGTAGACTGCACGCATGCGCCCTCTGTGACTCCAGATTGCGACTCGCCTTCATTGGCTCGCCATTTGTTTACACGTGCTATGCTAAGGTTTAGGAGGTAAGTGTATTTGATAAAACTTAAACAAAAAATCAGTAGATATTTATTTTCAATTTCCACTTTATTTTGCTTAAGTAATATTACCGTAATATGATTGTTATCCCTATAATAATATACAATATTTACGAAAGTAATTACTTTTTAAATTTCCGTTTTTCTTTTATACCTTAGACAAAACAAGTTGATAATTCGTTTTATGTTTGCGATTATGTTCTTTCGAAATGGCTCCATAGAGATGATATACTGCCATATCGTTCCAATTGGTTTTAGTTCGATACATGTTATGCATTATCCCAAGATTTTTTAAAATTTTATTTTGTATTTTTCGTATGAACTAAACTGTTTCTAAAATCATATGGGAATTTCATAGTGGATGACTGTTTGAAGCATATTAAATCATACTTATACTATTCCTTAGCAAATTTTATTGGCTTTCTGCTAGTTATAAAATTTTTCTGAAGAACATTTGAGATTTAGAGTTACGAATTTTCAAATAAATTAACCCCATTTGCACCAGTTTTGGCCACACTAATATTATATTTTTAACAGACATTTTAATAAATTTTAAGTAAAAATAAATAATTTTTATGCAATATATATTTTAGTACATTATTTTCTGTTATTTTAAATGTGATTTTTTTGATGAATTTATAAAGATATGTAATAAAATTTACCTAAGATGATTTTAGCTGCTGATTTCAGTTTTTAAACACAGAAACAGGAATGCAGAAAACAATTTAATTTGGTTGATAAAATGCAAACTATATATACTCACATAATTTTTTTTATCAAATATGAAACAAAAAAAATGGGGAGAGGAATAAACTTATATTGCAAAAGCGCAGATTTTGTTAAAAATCTTACAAATCAAGAAATAGCATTATTATACTCAACAATATCCAAAAATATGCATTTTTATAATTTTTAATTGCAACATTAATCAAATTCATCAGAATCATTTTTAAAATTAGAGCAATCTATGCATATAAAAGAATATTCCTCATCACTCGAGTCTGGTTCTTCAAGTTGAAATTTTCTAACATAAATATGAGATAAGCATTCAAAATGGAGATGTTTTTGACATTCCATTTTGAATGGCCTTAACTGCATTACCAACTTTAGATGGTGAGTAGCAAATTTTTTTTATGGAAATGCTACCTGCCTTCTTATTTTTAATTGGAGTCATTACTATGTAAAATGATAACAAACAAAACTAAATCTCTTACTTTTCATTTTAGAAACAAAACTAAATCAGTTGCTTTTATTTTAGAAATAAAATTAAGTTAGTTGATTTTATTTCATCCAGATACTCTTAAATTTATGTAATGGCTAAAAACACAATAATGAAGTTATGTGGCCAAAACTGGAACATGTAGTGTTCCACTTTTGGCCACCTGCATTGCCAAAACTGGCACATATAGTAAATTTAAAGTACCAGTTTTGGCCACCACCCATTTAATCTTAAAAATAATTAATTTTGATATGAAATCAGAATAAAAAGGAAGCTTACCTCATAAACCTTAAGGGTAATCAGTATAAGATGAATCATTTAATTCTGAGAGCTTCATGATTAAAAACTGCAAATACTTGTTCCTTAACAAAAACCTTAACAGTTGTGAGTATACAATACATGATCATGCATTTAATTTTTTTACAAGTCGCATGTTTGAGAAAAATGAGCCAATCAGGTTGAAAATAGTAAAAAAAGTATTGTTTAAAGTATTGGAATGCTTCTTATTAATTAATTTGAAATTACTGGTTAATTATTGGAAAAACAGATCCAATGTGGCCAAAACTGGAGCATCTACCCTATACCTATATAGTCATGTTACATTGTTAATCTCACTCTTTTTACTCGAAATCTAGAAGAGTTTTGTAATTTATCTAGCAATCAAACAGATTTTCAAAACTGTTAAATAAGAAGAAATTAATATTTTGGTCAGTAAGTTTTGGTAATGATGTTTTTTACTTTTTCTTCCCCCGAAAAAAAATCCTGGTTACAGCCTTGAATCATATACTATATTCAGTAATAAACGTGTTAAAGTCATTACCTACAGATCAATTTGAACTTTCCTGTTCTTAATAATATATAACGTTGTACAGAATATTTACTGATTTTTAAAAAAATGAGGATAAAAATAAGCTTTGTTGATATTTCAGTTGAAGTTTATTGTGTCGATCACATATTTAATAGCTTAAAATTTTAAAAAAAGCACTATAAAGAATCATTAACTTACTAAATTTGTTTCTTCAAGGGTAATTAAAATTAGTCATTAAAAATTAGTATTTTCATTATTTAAGGTTTAAGCCTCTTCTATCTAAGAGTATCTTACTGACCTAATTATATATTAAGAAAATAATGAAAGAATTAAATTATTCTAAACAGCAAATATAAATTAAACAAGATATTGAAATATTATTTAAAATAATTCAGTCTATAAGTAAATATAAAGTATATATTCAATATTCAAATATACAAAGTTTTTTGCCTTATATTTTTCTAACATACCTTTAATAAATGTTTAAAAAAATTAAAAAATCAATACGAAAAATAAAAAAATCCAAGAAAAATCATAAAGCTTAACATGAATAATAAAGGAGGGTGGACTGGATAATTTTTATCCCAATAATTTAATATTATACTGTTTATAAACTTTTAATTAAGAAATATGGTCAATTTATAGGAAAGTATATTTTTGCTGTCTTAATTTATTTTTAAAGTTACATTTTTAAAATTATGTTGAAATAGTATCTTTTTAAAAAACATTTTATGATATGACACTTATATTTTATTTTTATGAACTAATTAATGATTTTTATTTAATATTATTTTGTTTATTTTATTTCTGTAATGTTGCTGGTTTAAAATACATTATTTAAAATTAACATTTTACTCCTGTAAAACAGCATTTAAACTTAACGATTATTAGTTGATAATATTTGCTTGCATAATAGCCATCTTTTGTAGTTTTGTACACACGTTCTTTTAAATATTTTCCATTTTTCTGTTTCGTGTGCATTTCCTCATTTTTCACTTTTCAGCAATCTCATGGCTGTTATTCATTACTCTGTTTAATATTTACCAACCCTGATTTTTCTGTTTCAATTAAATTTATGAAGGTCAATAAGATGGATCAACAGGCCAAAGGAAACTTCCATTTGAAAAAACAGAGGCCTACAAATTAATCTTAGGTGAGTTTCTTTGTTTTAGTTTCAATTTTTTATGTTGTCAGTTATAATATTTTCAACCAATTTAAGAATTTCATTTGGTTTAATGACCTTAGTTTTTGAGAAAAATCAATCAGTATTAATATTTATTTCCTTTTTTATTCACTTAAAATTTCCTCACTTTTTTTAAACTAGGTTTTTGTCAGGAATAAATTTAAAATTTTGTTTTAAATTAATAGTTAGAGATATAACATTACAAATTTAAATTGAACCTATTAATAATTTTAGCGTAATTAAATTTAAAATTGCGTGAAATGTAACAAACTACAGATCATGAGTGTTATACCATGTTTGATTACCCAAAAGTATGGCTTTTATTTAACTGTGCATTTTTTGTTAAAAATATTAGTAGAATAACTGTGCATGGTTGTTTTCTTAACAAAAATTGGAAAATAACAACTATTTCGAAAAGAACCGTTAAAGAACAATTCATATTGTTTAAAAGGGAACAAGAGCAGATATTAAGCGTTCACAGAAAAGAACAAATTTTCCCATCTCTACTTTATGGTGTGTAATACATGTCTTTTTTTTCTCAGAAATTTGCTTCCGAAATTTTAAGGATGTAAAACTTAACATTGTACGTGAAGCAACGAATCAAAATTTCGAAAGAGCAAGCGGTAAAGATTAATAACACTATTGTTGCGAAAGTCTTGCTGCGGGTGTATGGTGTAAACAGTCCAACACACAGGATAATGGAGAATGAAGATTTATTTACAAATATGCAGGAAAACACGTAGCACAGATACAGGAAACAATAGTTCTTGCACAGATTACCAATGTAAACAGACAACAATTCGCAGGTAATAACAGTTCAGCACTTTGTTATCTAACAACACAAACAGTCAGCAAATAACCAATAACTAGTAGACCATAACTGCACCTCCAATAGCGCTCAGCTCACCAGCTCGCACTGCGGGTAGAACTCCAAAGGCATTCGCGCTCCAAGGTGATCCCAGTCGATCAAAAGACGCCCTTCTGAACTAGGTGCCGTCCTTAAATATTCTCTCCGACAGGCCGTGACGTCACATGGTGTTTTCTCGCGTATTCTTTTTCCTAGTAGAAATATCGAGAAAAGGGTTGCATTTTCGGGAATCATCTATTTGTCGCCAAGGTCATGCGTGCCATAAGAGTCGCTGAGGTCACTCCATGCTTAACCTTGTAAAACTCTCTTCCCAACCATAAGACTTGCATTGCTGGGAAGCGACTTTCCATGATTGTAACACTATTTACTGTCAAACTTGGAAAATTCGAAGTTGAAGGGACCAGAGAAAAAGTTCGAAATATCCAAAAATTCAAATTACATATATTCTGTCAAACAGAAGAGATAAATAAAAAATATTAACTCCACGATCAAAGATTTAACACATAAACTTTATCTAAGAATACTGCTACATTTTTAAAAATCAAATTGAACATTTTTTTACTAGCTTAATTATTCATCACTTTTTTTAAAAAAGGCAGATATTTTTAATTGCTTCTGTGAATGCAATCAGAAAATGCAGACAGGCTTTGGATGATCAATCAATAGTGAATGGAGTAGGCAGGGAGAGGCCTTTTCCTTAGAAGACCGTTAAAATAAATAATGCACCTTAGCTAAGAAAAGTCTCAAGAACAATTTTTACCGTAATATTTTAAGGGCAATCGTGCAAAAAATTCGAATTATACACGATTTTTTAACATCACTTTAATACAAAATTCTAGGGACCGAGCAAAAATTTCGAATTATCCAGAATTTCGAATTAAACAAATTCGAATTATCCAGAATTGACTGTACTTCCATGAAATTCCATTCCTTACATTTCTCACTCCCTTTACCCTTATGTGGTGATATGTGACATTTTTAATTATATCTTTTTGTTCTTAGATTTAAGAGATTGAAAATAAATTTGTTACTGAATAACCAGAAAATGGTAATATTTCCTGTTTAAAAAATATTACATTGTCTTGAAAAGTGACATGATCAACAAATTTTTTTTGTGAGATCTTAATTCAAAATTACTAACTGTTTGGTTGTCTAAACTTCGATAGTTTTTAAAGGATTGGCAAATTCAGTTAAAAACCTAAATATTTTAGCTCTTATACCATATTTTTAAAACTATTCATTTCTTTTATACAGAAAGAAAAGACCAGAGACAAGAGCAAGGGAAAATTGGACTGAAATGTTGCCTCAATTGTAACTGATGAAAAATAAATTAATATTAAATGTTTATTGTGTGACTATTTATTGTTCACTGTGCTTTGAAATTATAAAGAATTTGGTAAGTGTAAATAACATGCAGGCTGAATATATTATGGGATGATACAATAGCTGGTGATAAATCTTTATATTCTGCTGTGTAAAAACTAGACTTGCATTTGATGAAAAACAATATGGGAGGAAAAATTGGAATGTAAGGGGTGGGCACATGAAGCCTGCAGAGAAGCATGATCAAAATTTAATTTATGATTTCTGCTCTTAAAATTTGCACAAGTCTGATCAATTAACTTAATTTATGGACAAAACAGGGTACCTGCAAACTTCCAAAAAATAATTCTTTTACTCTTCAAAATATAGTTCTTTTACATTAGAGAATATTTATTCTTGGAACTAAAGAACTAATTCATCAATAAAATAGAAATTTAAACAATTTTGGAACCTGGTTTGGCCCACCTTTCTCCTATATGAGATCTCTGCTAATAGTTGAAAATCAAAGTTCTAATAAAATTTCCTCAATTTTTCTCAAAATTATTAAATGATTTTGATGTATTTTAATTATGAATTTGCAGAACTATCTCATTAACTTGTCTGAAAATTAATTAATTATAAAAATATCAAATTTTAACAAAAATTTTCATTAGTGAATTGCAAAATTTTTTCAGAACCTCATGAATTAGTCATTAACTAATTTGAAGAAATTCTAGATTGGTCCAAAAAAATTTTTTAAATTCCAATATAAGACAGATTTTCTTAATTTTTATTAAAATTTTTTAGCTTTGAATATTATAAAATTTTAAGTAATTTGCAAGTAATTGAATATTGTAAAAACTAATGATAATCTTAAAGTAAAAAATTCAGCAATGCTTTGTAGACTCGAAAAGAAAAGCCTGAAACAAACTTATAAAAGGCTGAAAAAAAGTTTAAAATGAAGCCTAAAACAGGCTTATAAAAAGCCTTAAAAAAGGTAGAAGAAAAGCCTGAAAAAAGTTTAGAAAAAGGTCTAAAACAAGCGTATAAAAAATCTGAAAAAAGGTAAAAGAAAAGCCTGAAAAAAGTTCAGAAGAAGGTCTAAAAGAAGCGTATAAAATGTCTGAAAAAAGCTAAAAGACAAGCTTAGAAAAAGGTCTAAATCAACCTTTTGAAAAGCTTGAGGAAAGCCTGAGACAAGGTTAGAAAAAGGTCTAAAACAAGCGTGAAAGAAGGTAAAAGACAAGCTTAGGAAAAGGTTTAAAACAAGCGTGAAAAAAGGTAAAAGACAAGCTTAGGAAAAGGTCTAAAACAACCTTTTAAAAGACTTGAAACAAGCTTGAGGAAAGCCTGAAACAAGCTTGTAGTAAAAGCTTGGGGAAATCTTACTAAAAACCTGACAACCTTGTTTCTTGTTGACTAGCTAACCTTTCCGCTACCTTGCCGAAAAGGTTCAACCCTTGTCATGGAAACCTTTGTGACAACCCTTTACCCTTGCCGACGACAAGGTTTTCAAAACCTTTTAGACAGGCTTTCTTTTCTATCTGGATTCCTTTCATGCCAGCCGCAGACCGCAGGACAACTGCACCTGGTGGTCGTTAACGAGACGTGCACAAGAGTAATGGCTTCACACAGAGAGCCGCCACAAAGCAGAGGAGTCAATATCTGTCAGAGAGCGCATTAGCGGTACCCTTTCGTGTCACCTCTGTATAGCCCGTTGATGGCAAAACCCAAGAACCTTCCCCACGGTTGGATTTTGACCACTGGGAACAGGGAAGGTTAGTCGTTGGTCACCCGGGAGTACGATTAGCCAGTTGAGTGAAAGGAAGGCGGAGCTCTACCCCTTGAGGTAGGGGATAAAGACGGAATGCTGGATGGAAAACGAGGAGGGCGGTGAAGAACCGTTTAGGAAGCTCGAACTTGGTTTCAGACTCCGGGAGCGCCGACAGAGAGCTGTGTGATCAGCTCGGATTTAAAGTCCCGAATTAATTCGGACTTTGGCAGCAACATCGAGATTCGGCAATTTTCCGAACTCTCGGCTCATCAAATTGCGAGCACTCCTTGTAGTCTCGTGTGTCACGCTGATAGGTGGAAACTATCCATCCTGTGATGAACTATTTCCTTTATGAACTACGACTCCATTGAACTCTAACGTCCTTGAACCCTGAACTCAATGATCGAATTTTGTAATTAGTTATTTAACCAAGACTTCTATACTAGACTTTGTTCTTTAAATTAAAGCTGTGAAATAAAGTACTTAGGTCAACCTAAGCTTT
>BGPR01002547.1:0-27922 GCA_013235015.1 Araneus ventricosus | reverse complement strand
ATGATATTTTTCAACTTTATTTTGGTTTTTATCTATTTTTTGCCATTGTGTCATGATTGTTTTTGTCTTGTGTTTCTAAGTTTGTTTTGATATATATATATATATAAGGAGAGTATATATATTTTAAAAAGTTGTAAAAACTATTTTTGTACTATAATATTTTCCGAAGTTATTGCACGAAAACGCCAAAATTCCGCTTCATTTATAACTAAATAAAGTTTTTTTTAATATTTTTTTTATTGAGACACACCCTACAAAGAATGTTAATGCTGTGCTGTAGAGCGCCTACAATCGCACAACACACATATTCGTATTTCTAAAAAGTAGAGTTATATAGAGCAAAAATAAGCATTTGAACGAGTTATTCCACAGCATCAACTAACTATACACGTATTTTCTTTCATTAAACTCGTCAGAAGTAACCTATCATTTTTACGACAAACTGTATCTTAAACCTGAAATACGATAAAAAAAAATATTTATTTACATTTTACACCAAAAATATTTTTATTGCTTTTAACGGCTGAAAACTTTTTCATTTAAATAAAAAATGATTAATAAAATAAATCAGATTAATTTCTGAAAGAGTATGCTAGGATTTAAAAAAACTTGGAATGGAAAGGAATAGAATTTCACCTAGAAAGCGCGTACTTGCCAAATGTAGTAAAACTTACATTGGCCGAATGGCTGAACAGGCATAGTTCCTGTTAGCGCCTCTAGACGGCGATACCTTCCATCGCCATTTACAGGCGCTGAACCATACTTGTTCCGGAACAGGTTAGAGGGGGTAGGAAATGTGTCGTCCGGTTAACGCTACCTCCAACAACATCATTCTTCAATCGTTTTCCCGTTGTGTCGGGTTTGCCTCTAATAATTTCAGGATTATTGTAATAGATGTTTAAAGCTTTTCTCTTTTGAAAATATTACAATTCTTATGAATAATGTGTCCTTTATTGTTCTTTTTTTCGTGTGAAAAAGAATATCTATGGTCTTTCCTCAATCAAGTCAATATGTAAAAGAAATCTCATGGAAGCAGTACCGATTAATATGTTGACATACTTTTATGATCGAGATTTCTGTTCAATTTATTTATATTACTACGTAATTCCAGTATAATGCTAAGTCAACAGAAGTGGAAGTCTAAGGGGTCTATTCTGGTACACCCCGTTACATGTAAAAGTGACGTCTCCACTCATAACCGGGGCACTCAAATTCCCCAAAAGTAAACAAATAAAGTCAAGGTTTTGAATAAAATTAAACAAACAGAAAACTCTTCATGTAACCATTCAAACTCTTAGGTTGATTCTTATGTTGTTGTTTCATGTCCCCCTGGCCCAAGATTAGACCAGGTCCATGACACCATGTCGCTGTAACAACTCCACAAGTCCTTTGCCCTCCCCACTCCACAGCTGCCTCGTAGAGGCGCCAATGCAGTCAATGATATGGGCAGGAGAAGCAGGACAGGAACAAGGGCAAGAAGAAAAAGTCTTTTCTATATCGATGAATTTCAAGCCTTTAATGTGTCCACTACGCAACCTGGCCAATGCAGTCTGAGCGGATCTTGTGCCTACGGACTGTAGAGACAGACCAGGACGGTTCCCGGCATACCAATCATGTGTGGGAGGATTTTTCCAAGCAGAATTTGCTATAGCCTTGTGAATAGAATATATTTCGGACGTGAAGAGTTCGCTAGAGGATGCAGAAGGAAGAGCACTTCCCTCTTTCGCAAGCACGTCTGTCTCCTCATTGCCAAATACTCCAACATGATTCTTATAAATCTGGCATCATGTTATTTTTCTTTGACTGAACTGTGTTATAGGGGATAATAGTCTTTGTTGCTTCAAATCCCATTAACTCTTTATTTCAAATTCAACTACGTCATCTGTTAAGTAAGGAATAGCATACGTAATATTTTTTTATCTTTAAAGTAGTGTGCATAATTTATAATATGCGTATTATTGGTAGTAATTGAGTCTTTTTTTCTTGTGTAGGAATTAGGGTTATTGAGTTTTTTCGCATGGGAATCCCAACAGACCTAGAACTTTTTAAAGGTATTATGATATTCATTATGCACAAATATCTTCCCTAATTATTTTATGCGAAACAGAATAAATATAAACCAAAATTAATTTTTTTCTGATCCTATTTTACAAAACATGTATAAAATTATTTCAGTAAGTTTGATTTAATAACATAGCATTTGTTTTTACATCATAGTATTGCTGTGCATGAAGCAGTCTTGTATAATTTTCATTTGGGGGAATTTTCATGATGCAACCAATAAATGTTTTTCACTCTTTTCAATTAATTAGAAGAAAAGTTCTGCAATTTCACTCGACCATTAATGAATTTACTATTCTTTTACTCGCTAGTGCACATGCAATAAAAAAAAATTAATTTTTATTTAATAGTTTCAATTTAATACCTCATTATTAAATAAGAAGTTCATTAAAAATTTTTTAATTAAATTAATTTCTTTCGTAAATATAATTACATATATTTTAAAAAAAATTATATAAAAAATTAAAATATTTTTTATATAATTTATTTCATTTTAATTTTTTCAGGTCATACATGGGAGGGTGGACTAAATCGTGCAGGGTTGTAAATCAGTTAGAGCTGAAGCAAGTTTTTTTAAAACATGGGAGTGAAATAATAAGCATTTTTTGGTATAGCAGTTTCACCAGCTTGCAAGCAAAGATAAAAATTCTGTTGCAGCATTAACTCTAAAATTAGTCTCTTATTATCTTCCTAATGTTAAGTTCTAAAGATTGAATAATATTTTTTCAAATGATTTCTAAAAATTCCCACATTGCAAAGCTCATGATGTATCTCTATTTTCTGAAATCAATTACTTAGAGGTTTCATATATTTATACAAAAAAAAAATAAGGATGAAAAATTGTTACTCATTTTAAATATTGTACTCAATTTTATTTTAGCAGTTATTTATTTGCTTCATTTGGGAATTCAAAGATGTAGGAGAAAGAAACTAAAATACAGGAAAGCATCATTTATACATCTTTCAAGGGACATAAAATGGCATATAAATGGAAAGACGTATAATTGAAATTTTACTAAATAACTCTGATTATTACTTAGTTAAAGCTATGACGGCAAGTTCATTTAAAAAAGGAGTAATTTTAAAGTTCTTTTAAAATAGTAGTCCAGTCCGACCTTGAAAATCCTGATTTCTAAAATCCGTAAACATCTGAAAACCGCACAATTTTTTCCAACTCGGGATGAGAAAAAAATTAACTAAATAAATTTTAAACTAGAAAAGCTTGAGGCAAGATGCGGAAATTCCTGTCGTTCTATTAATTTTAAACTATTTTTTTTTGTCCTTGTATCATTTTTTAATGTCTCTTCATGTTTTTATTGTTTAAAATGTGCTTTTATATGAAGTTGTTGGAATTCACGTCAATGTGTAGATCAGCATTCGTCTCGATTCGTTGCGCATGCATGAACGTCGGAGGCGTTACCAAGGAAACCATTTGCCATTGCCTTGTGACTCCCAGGTCTGTTCTGAAAATGTCTGCACATGCACGCTTAATTGTGACGTAAATTACCTACACGGTGACATCTGAACTTTGACATCTCTATTGATTTAAGTAAGATATCTAAAATCCGGAAATTTCCGAAATCTGGACCTTCCACCCCCCCGAGCAGTCTGGATTTTCGAGGTTCTACTGTAGTATAATACTACATAATCTGGAAATCAGTAATTACATTTTAAAATTAAACATTTATCATAAATATGAAAGAAATCATGCTTTTATTGCATAACTTGAGTAATAATTATTCATATCTGATACAATTTATGCACATGCAGTAGGTGTTTAATTAAAAATCTTGTGACGTGTTGATTGGCTGTGAGTATTAAATACAGTATTATCAATGAATTAAGTTCATTGATAGTTTTTTCACCATTCTTTTAACTAAGAAATAAGCTCGAAGTTTTTCAGAGGAGTCCATTTCATCTTTAACGTAGGTAGAATAACTTCTTAATCATCACTTCAGTTAGCACCAGACAATTTGGCTTCTATCAATACATTTAATTAAGTTTTCATTAGACTGACTCTGTAGAAAGCTTCATATAGATCTCAAGAATACTTCATCATTAACAGATAAGCTGGATTAATTACAGATATTATTTTATAGTAATTTAGGTAAGATGGGATAAAGTGGTAGATGTGGTAAAGGTTAAAGTAATTATAGGGATAGGCTTAACATGCATCACTGTTTTAAAGTTTCAGAAGCTTGAATTGTTAGACAGATGTTAGTTAAATATTAATTTAAGATATCTTAAATACTAGGGGGCTCTGCCCCCTGCTCGCTAAAGCTTTCCAACCCCAGGAGGATTGCAACGCAGGATTGCACTCCCAGGTTTGCTATGCAAACCCTGCTCACTATATGCTAAATACATTGACGTTTGGCATATTACCACTTAAACGTATGAACTTTAAAAAGGCCGTAGAGATATGCTTCATTTACTTCTGCAGTTTGAAATGAAAATTTAAAAAAATGAAAAAATATTCTTTTAAAGCTATAGATACAAATCCTGCTAGTTGTAATGTGCTTACTTTCTTTGCCTGTAGGATTGAAATAATTTTCTTTATATGCTTCGTCCTTCTAAAATTTAATAGAAATAAAGCTTTTATAAGTGATTACCTGTGGGTTTATTTTTCAGAGTGGAATAATAATTTTCAACAGAAAATATATTGAATTCATAAATTGAGTATGTTGCCTTTAAAAGATATCTAAGATTTTGTTATTGAGAGATTTTCAACATGTTTTGCTTTTAAAACATAAACTTCAATATGATAATAACCCATTCCATCCCTCCTTTATACGTAAAAAGTAGACAGAATATTGTTGGTTACTTTGCTTGAAAACAATATTAACAGCATTTGGGGAGGCGGCCCCCCCATATTACTGATATTCTCCTATCCCTCTTAGTTTTCTTTGTTTTGAAGCAAAGAAAGGCTTAAATGTTATTGTTCATATTCAGATAACTTGAATATTATGTTTAGATGCTTAATTGATGAACAAATTTCTTGTACTAATAATAAGATCTTGTACTAAGAAGAAGCATTTTCGTTATTTGCTTTTGTTCTATCCATAGGGAAACAAAACAAAAGAGCTGCAATGTGAATAATATGGTTTCTACTTTTTGAGAGATTATATTGCATGGGGAAAAAATAGTGTGAGTAAAATTATTTTCAGATATTTATATATACATATATTTCAATTTCTGTTGAAACTTGGTTTGACATTCTGTTATGTGTACATTTCCATTCATTGTTTTTTCTCACCATACTAGTACAGTAAACTCTCGATTATCCGGCATTCAAGTTTCCGGAAAGCTCAACTAACCGGAAAAATTAGAAAATGAGTTTTTCTAAAAAATTTACATCTGCGCGCGCGCCGTTCCATTCACGCGGACAATTTATTTCTGGAATGCAACGTCCGTTCCAGCAGGGAGGAGCGTAGAAGGAAAAAACAAACAAACAAACAATATACAGTACTGTGATTTACACAGACTTGTTTTATTGGGTGGGTGGGTTCAAAAGCAAAAGTGAGAACCAAAAAAAAAATAATAATATTAAAAGGTCCTCACCTTTCGCCGAAAAACAAGACCTAAAAACAAAATCGACAAAAAAGGCAAAGAGACAGAAATCGGTAAAAAAAAGCTCATGGGGGGTACTCCAGATTGGTAAGTCTCTTTCTTTTCCTTTATTTATTTACTCTCCAAATCAAGAGCAGGAGAATTGGAGGTGCGCGTATTGCGGAATAACCCTTGCCATCTTCTAAAAGATAATTAGTTTTGATATTCAATCTGGGATTTGTTTATGATCACTTAAAAAAAGTTTTATTATGCTTGCTGAGTAGAATATTTTTCAGTTTCGTCGGCTATTTTTATATGTTTATATTTTTACAATCTATATATTTACGGTAAAAATTCGGCTACAGATCATATATTTTTTTAAAAATCATCAATGTTAAATTAAAATCTTCATATGTTTTGTAAATACAATGTTATGAAAGATACAGAAGTATTACATTTAATGCACATTTCAAAATGACAAAAACAAATTATTTGGCCGAAAATATCTTTTAAAATAAGGCTACAATTTACTCACCCCCCCCCCCATTTTTCCCGTCACACTCAACTATCCGGACTTTTCAAGTATCCGGAAATCGGAGTTTCCCGAGCATGCCGGTTAGTTAAGCTTTTACTGTACTTAACATATGTGACATTAATGACAATGATTTTTTTCTACTTTCTTTAGATAGTTTAATGTCCAGCTGTATTTCATTTTTTTGTGTTCCTTTTGATCCTACATATTTAAAAACCTTAATAACAAATAAGCCTTAACTCTGTTAAAGAAAGCCATTCATGTGATATGTCTTCCATTTATTTTCAATATAATTTTTGTCTAATGTTATAGTTATCTAAATTAAAATTGATGCGTAGTGTCACTCGATACTTGAAACATCATATTTTTTATTATCCATCATATATTTGAGCTAACTCTTGGTTTTTACTCTCAGTGAAGTTTGAGTGAAAGACATTTTCTATTTAATGGCAAAAAAATAAGAAAACAACTATATTCTTAACTACTTTTTAACTGTTCAAAATTTAATTCTTTCAACTTCAGAATTTGTCCAAGAATAGATGTTAGATTTGTGGTTTTAATCACAATGATGAAATGTAAAAGTTTACCATCTATTGTAAGGTTTAATTAGAATTGTAATACATAATTTTAGCATAGACTTGAAAATGTTGAATGAGAATTGAGCGTACCTTCTGTTTTCGATTATAGAGTATATTTTTCAATAAATTCAACTAAACAGAAGATCATATGTGCAAAATTTTCAAAACTATTTCA
Organism: Araneus ventricosus; assembly: GCA_013235015.1. Taxonomy (NCBI): domain Eukaryota; kingdom Metazoa; phylum Arthropoda; class Arachnida; order Araneae; family Araneidae; genus Araneus; species Araneus ventricosus. The sequence goes on along the minus strand of BGPR01002547.1, from coordinate 21,030 downwards.
TTTTTCTATGTCTTGTTCTGTTAAGAGCTATTTTAAAACTTATTGCTTTATTTTTGTCAGGATATGTAAATTTTTCCTTACGCAGATGGCAATTACTTATCAATGATTTTTTCATCAAACCGCAAAGAATATATATTGTCAGACTGTGTACAGTCTGTCATTTGACAGAAAGGAGACATAAATGATACCATAGGTTCCTTGTATTAAAATAATTTAATTTGCAGTCAGTAATTTACAGTAAACAGCCATGAATTCAAATATGTGAAGAAGTATAGTTGTATAACTTAATCAAACAATCACAGAGCTTACTAGGCTTCATCATGTTGAACAGCTCGGCCAACTCTGAAACTGACTTTCAGAGCAGTTGTCCAGAGAGGAATTGAACTTTCTGGAAGTTTCCTCATATCTTGAGAACCAAGCTTCACTTTAAGACTTTGCTCTTCACAACCAAGCATCTGGCACTGCATCTGGTTGCCAAGTCACCAAAAATGTATCCAAATCCTAACATTGCCTCAACAATATATATACAGGGTGTCCCAGAACTCCAAGTACAAACTTGGACAAGAGGTAGAGAACGCCAAAAGAAATCGTAATCACATAGAAAAGCATGATCAGAAATGTGTAGGTGGCGTGAAATCAACAAGAAAAAAGATGGTTTTTCCCATCAATGTTTTGGATTGTAATGATTTTTTGCCTGTTTTTTATTCTTACCTCCAAGATGAAACATACAAATTTTCAGATTATTTTAACTATTTGTGTTTCAGTTATCAGACATGACACATTTCCGCGGAAACGCGGATTTCCGCTTTTTTCGGCATCGAATTTAATCATCCTTGGGATCGATGCAAATCTGCATTAAAATTTTTGTTAATGTGTTGGGGGGGGGGGCTCACGCAAACAGAAACTGTGCGCCATGTGAAAATTTTGCATATGACTCTAAAGCGAAAGAGTTTCGAATTCATAAGATATTGCATAATCCTGCCGAAAGCCGCTCAGCATCCGAGTTATGTATTGATGTTTTGCTGCGCCTTGGGGTCAAAGTTTAGCATTGGGAGGAGTGCCTGATGGTTGTATTCTTTTCTTTTGTCCAATCGTCTTTCGTTCCATCCAATCAGAATTCATTCCGAATTCTTCCGTTCTGAATTTCGTGAAAAAAAGATCGTTAACTCTCCGTGAAGAAAGCCATTTTATATTCGCGTTCTTTATAACATTCGTTTCTTCATTTTTTGTTAGTTATTTCGTTTTTTTAAAGTTTTTGTCCCTTAACGTTTGTCTATAAACACAGACATGACACATTAGTGTGGAAACACAGTTTTCAGCATCGAATTTTGTCATTCTTGGGATTGATGTAAATTTGCATTAAAAGTTTTGGGGTGCGCTCACAAAAGACATGAATAGCATGCAAACAAAAACTGCGCCGTGTGCACATTCAAAATAATGTCAGATTTGATAGATAAAAGATCAGGAAGAATGTATATTGAAACATATTCTTCAATTTAGAGTGTTACATACAAAATGATGAGCAAAAAGCAGTTTGCTTTTGAATATTTTAGAAAAAAGATTTTTTTTTGCGTGATGCTATTGATAATAACGTGCAAAGATTTAAGGTTATCAGGCAAATGGTACGAGGAGGAACTTGATAGTACGAAAATAGCTATGAGAAAAAAAAATGAAAAAAAAAATCTAAGAAAGAGAGCAAAATATAGAAAATGGAGGAAAATAGCAGACTGGAGCATAAAAGAAAACTTGAACTTGATTAGATCAAAAAATGAGAAACAAAAGTCTGAATAATTATGTATAATCAAAAAGAGTTTTTACATGGCCATATTTTTTAGTGATATAATTTTTACCATAGTTTTATTTTAACAAAACTTTATACATAACTCATTTTTCACAAATTAATTTTCTTTTAAATAATTCTACAATATTTTTAATATCTCAAGCACTTTTTGTGTAAATTTATTCATTTATTGTTCAATTAATCATACTTATTTTACTTCTCGCTGTTTATGTTTGATACGATTCCGCATTTATGAAGTTCAGCTTTTTTTGTTCCAAGCCTGTGTCATGTCTGAGTTATAAATCCTTAAAATTTTCAAAATTTTACGAATTTTGAAAATTTTATAATCTTTAAACGATCGTAACTCAAAAAGCTATTTAAAGCTAGAAGAAAAGCAAAAGGATGTATTTTTAACAGGGTTCGTATGCGTCCTTACAAGTCCTTGAAAGTCCTTACAAATCCTTATTTTTATGCCCCATTTTTTAAAAGTCCTTGAAAGTCCTTACTTTTTACTCAGCCATTATTAAAAAGTTTAAAATTTCACCGATTATCGATTTTCTAATTCCTCCTTCTCGGTGGCTCTAATCTCGGTCGACGTGGCTCTCGCGGAATGGGGTGGGGGGACGACACTGCTCGCGTTCTACGAATCCATATCCATCGCATACACTTTGGGAAATAAGGGAGGAGTTACAGATGGCCTTTATTGGTCCATGGTTCCATAGGAATGATTGTCAAAAGTGCTGTTACCATTTTTAGAACAGTATCAAAGTAACAAACCTTTACTTCCATTTTTTGCCAGTGATGTTTTTAAAACTTGTTAATGATTGCATTCAACATTTCAAAATTTTGAAACCAGAGAATGAAAGAATTGAGAAACCCGAGACTTTATGCAAATTCAACTTCAGTGACCCAAACTTGTATAATGATAAAAGTTAAGTGTATTTAGGATTTGCTGCAGAGCAATTAATAAAAGAAAAGATAAGAAATAAGGAATTAGCAGACAAGGATTTTTTCACACTCAGACAGGATAGTTGGAAAAAACATCATAACAATGATAAAACATTTCATACACAAATGTCCTGTGAATTACGCACTAGTAAGACCTGTGATTTGCATTGATCCACTAGTAATGGCTGGATATCCCGAAAAAGCACAGGAAAAAATGAAAAAGGTATTGATTGTATTGTCGCAAAATAAAGGTATTTTGGGAAAAGATTGCGACGAAATTTTGTTACTCTATGCAGATTTTCTGTTAAATATTTTAAAGCCAAATTCATTTGAATTTACTTCTTTCATTCCAAAGAGTGATTCCTTTGATAATTTTTTACAAACTTATTTTAGCAATAATCATTATGAAAAGTTTGGAAGATTATCAAAATGATATTAATACTGTCACACGGACAAAGAGGTTTTTCGGTGAACAAGTGCCTGGAAATAGAAAATTTAAAAGATGCTTCATATATTTTCCAGTGTGTAAATCATGAATTTATTAAGCTGTCTGGGGCTATTTATGACTTAAAAATTACTAAAGAAATGACGACGGCTGCCACCTCAGCTAGAGCAAAATACATGCAGTATTTAGAAAGTGAAAGATCCAAAGAAAAAACTGAAACAAACAATTGAAACGAAAAGCTCTAGAGGAGGAAATAGATTTTTTAAAACAAAAGAAAATGTTCCTCCATACGGACATGCACCAAACAAATGAGAAAGCAAATGATTTAGCTAATGAGGCTGAAAAGTCAAAGTACATAAATTTATTTATTCAATCGCATGAACTGAGAAAAACAATTTCTGAAAAAGAAATTAAAATAAATGCCTTCTATGTAAAATTGAATGAAAAAGTTCGGAATTAAAAAATATTTAATTTGATTACCAGTTTCATGGGGTTTTTTTCATCAATTTATTAACTCATATTTTTAGGAGTTTTGTTGTGTTAAATTTGTAATGTATCTTATATGTTTTATATTATAATTTATCATCTAATAGGTTGAATTTGCAAAAATGAGACATTTTATTTAAAAATGCGTATGACAATTCGTTAAGTTTATTCAATTTAGAGGTCCTTATTTTTTGTTTTTTTTAGTCCTTAAAAGTCCTTGATTTTCTTTTAAGGAAATGTGTACGAACCTTGTTTAAGGAATTTTACAATCATTAATTATTTGTATTACAGGTAATTGTAAATTGAATAGATTTCGAAATAATCAAGAAAAAGACTAAAAAGGGGGCGGGGTGAAATCCATTCATTCCATTGTGGGACCCATTATGTCAGAAACTATTAAGCCTAGAAGAAGAATAATATAATGTTTGTTTCAAATTTTAAACTCTTTAATTTGTTAAAACAATTTTAATTTCAGAATTTAATAGTATTTAAGATATTCAAGAAGAACTAAAAAAAAAAAGAACAAGATGGCTGTGCGAGCCCCCCCCCCCCCATGACCGGGGACTTATAGCATGTTCATCAGGATCCTCTCACAAACATTATACTAATTATCAAAACTATAAGATTTAATGTTTTTTCTTAATGATACAAAAGGAATACCATCAAAATTCGTGAAATTTTCAAAGATTCGTAACTCGAACACAAATGGCTAAAATAATCTGAAATTTTCTATTTTTCGTCTAATGCACTACTACTTCTGAGCCAAAAATCAACAAAATCCCAAGACATGATGTCTCGACCATTGGTTGATTTCACTTGGAATTACCCATTCTGTTTTGTGTGCATTTCCATTAACATTGTTTTTTCTCATCACTTTAGTACTTAACATACATGACATTAATATCTATAATTTTTCCACATTCTTTATATAGTTTATGTTCCAGCTTTATTTCATCTTTTGTTGTTCCTTTTGATCCTGCATTTTAATAACCCAAATAGCAAATAAGTTTCAAATTCTGTTGAATTAAACATTCATCTCATGTCTACCATTAACTTTCATAATTTAAGTTTTCATTTTTAAATATTATAGTTATTTTGTAAATTAATTAAAATAGATTTTCATTTTGCTCAAGATTAAAACGTTATATTTTATGTCATTAAATATATTTTTTGATCTAACTTTTGTCATTGATATTTGAGAGAAAGGTATATACATTTAAATGTTCAAAAATAAGAAAACGCATATATTTTTTATCTACTTTAACAGTTCAAATTTTTCTTTAAACTTGAAATTTGTTTAAGAACAGATTTATATCTATTTTAATTACAAGGCATCTCTGTAAAAAATAAAGTGTAAAAGTTTACCATCTGTTGTTAAGATTAATTAGAATTATAGCACATAATTTGTTCTACAGCCTTGAAAGCATTGAATGAGAATTTAGTGTACTTTCTGCTTCGGAAGTTACTGTTTATAGAGTTCATTTATCCATAAAAGCAATTAAGCAAAAGATCATGAGTGCAAAATTTTCAAAAATAATTCATTTTTCTTTGTCTTGTTCTGCTAAGAGCTATATTAAAATGTATTGCTTTACTTTTGTCAGGATATGTAAATTCTTCCTTGGGGAAGGTGGTAATTGCTTTTCAAGGATTTTTTTTTATCAAACTGCGCAGAGTATACATCTATGTATATATTTATTGAACACATTTATGTAACATAAAATAGAGTAATATTTCTAGGAAATATCTTTGCCTTGAAATAATTGCTATTTATAATCTATATATTTAAAATAAGTTGGTAAAACTGGTTTGTCATTAACTGATTTCGATAATTTTTATTTCATATGGAAGCTTATGACGTCTAGATATGTCATCGAGGGTAATCTGCTCACCACCACCTTTCATTTTTGAGATATATTGCAAAATAAATGGAAATAAAAGAGAAATATTGCAAAATAAATACAGAATTCCTGAGCCTCAAAAAGTGGACCAATTTCGCCAATTTATTACGTCACTTCTTTAAAATAACTAACCAATCAGAATGCTCTGCTTTATTTTCGTAAGTTTAAAATACTATTTTTCATTTGTATACATCTCCATATTATAAACAATAAACAAATTATCTTTTTTAATTAAATTTAATTTAGTTTAAATAGCAGACAATTTTGTTAAGATATCCCTATAATTTAATTTTAAAAGCAGATGATTTTGTTAAGCATCTCTATAAATATTATTATCTTTGATTTAGTTAATATTTAAATTAGCATCAATAGCAGGTTTTGTTTCTTTTTTAAATTGATTTTTATTTGATTGGCAACAAGAAAATTAGTTGTTATAAAAAAACGTTTATGGTATGCAGCATTGTTAGATGAGAGAATGAAGTCTGTCTCATAGCTATAATTAATTATTTTCTATTTTGGAAGTCAGTAAATCATTCATAATAGTATAATTTAAATTATAATTTTAATAAATTTTTAGTATAAATTTTATATAAAGAGTCACAAGTGAAGTCAGTGGTGTGGCTGTGGTAAGTGGTGCACGTCAGTGGTCATAATATGCTTTTTTTTGCCACTGCCATCATCAATGGCTCAGCTTGTGTAATTGGTGACCAGGGAATGATATTATTTCTACACATACCCTTATGGCATTTGACTTCCAAAAATGACATAATAAAGTTTTGTCCTCTCAGTGACTAGTAGTGTAGTGAGGTTAAATGGCAACTGGAAAATAATGCTTTTTTTTTTTTTTTTTTACCCCAGTTGTCATCAGTGCTTAACAAGCTTTAGTGTTGACCGGAGTATGATATTATTTTTTAAACCCCTCACCATTTTTTTCTTCTTTATAAACTGACGTAAACACAGTAATGTTTCGACTCCATGGTGCCTAATAATCAAGCTCTCGGTGCATCTATACACCCTTGTCAACCCCCAATGCTACGCCACTGAGTCAAGAAGACTATGCTTCGTTAAATAGTAATTTACATGCCTGTTATAACCTAAAAGGGGTAATATTCCATTTTCTTTATCAGGTTGCTTCGAAGATACCCGAATGCAACAGAAAGGTGTTTCTTCAATGAAAGCAGATTAGATAATTATCCTTGATACAACTTCAGCTCATTTTGCGAAAGAAAAACATCAAGTTTTATCAATCACCAAGAGCATACAAGTTGGAGACCTACTTCAAAGATGAATGAAACACATTTGATTAGTGATCTGAGTGTGGAAACAGTTGATACTTATGAAAATGTCAAAAATGTAAATGAAAAGAATGAAAAACATTTTCATACCCATACGAAAGAAAAGGCATTTTCTTGTGATTTATGTGGAAAAGGATTTTCTCGTAGAGGAAATTTAGCTACACATTATCGTATTCATACAGATGAAAAGCCCTTTCCTTGCAATGTGTGCAATAAAGATTTTTCTCGCAAAAGTCATTTAAATTTGCATTATCGAATTCATACAAATGACAAGCCCTATTCTTGTGATGTGTGCCATAAAGATTTTTCTCAGAAAAGTCATTTAAATGTGCATTTTCGAACTCATACAGATGAAAAGCCCTATTCTTGTGATATTTGCCAAAAAGATTTTTCTCTTAGAGGTAATTTAAACGTGCATTTTCGAACTCATACAGGTGAAAAGCCCTATTCTTGCGATGTTTGCTATAAAGATTTTTCTTCTAGAGGTGAATTAAAGAGACATTTTCGAACTCATTCAAAAGAAAAGCCTTTTTCGTGTGATGTATGCTATAAAGATTTTGCTCAGAAATGTTCTTTAAATAAGCATTTTCAAACTCATACAAATGAAAAAGCCCTTTCCTCCTGATGTATGTGGTAAAAATTATTCCCATAAAGTTGATTTTAAAATGCATAATGGAATCCGTACAAACATGAATTAACATTATGGAACTTTTTGTAAATAAAAAACACTATTTTGGTGATGTAAGAAATACTTTCCCTAAAGAGCAATGTAAATATTCATTATTGTATATATATAATTAAAAAATTGTATTTGTTTGATATCTGTGTTAACGAATATTCTTGATTAGTAATTTGAGTGTGAATTATCTTGAATTCATATAAATAAAAAATTCCTATTTTTATGGTGTGTGTAGTGAAGAATTTTCTCAAATGACTTTTTAATTAATATTCCCCTTCTTATACAAATAAAATTATCTCATTCATCGATGTTTGCTGATAAGAACCTTCTCATTAATTCCATTTAATTGAAAATCTCATAATCAGAATAAATAAAACGATTGTAATATAAAATGTTATTCTTGTGAAGTTTGCAGTTGCAAATTCTCAGAGGGTTCATTTCATTGCACATTGCTAAAATGTGGCAAATGAAATTTTCATTTTTCTTATTTATGCAGTGAATAATTAGAAATATTCATCCAGAGATTATGTGCATAAAAGAGTTTTCTTATGATGGTCAAATTGAACATCTCGTGATTAAAAATAAATAAAGAAGGTTATTCTTGTGAAGTTTGCAGTTTCAGATTTTCTGAGAAAGGTTTTTTCATTGCACATTGCTAAAATGTTATGTTTTAAATGTTCATTTTTATGATGTATACAGTGAATAATTTTATCAAAAATATTGTTTATTAAACCTCGTGCTTGTGATGGGATCGTTAAGACATTTTCTAAGCATGATGATAGGAATCTACGTTATAATTACTGAAATAGAAAAATGTTATAAATATGACATAAGTATTAAGGAATCTTCTTGCAAAAATCTGTATACATTGTTTTCACAACGATAAGACTTCCATTGTCTAAACTTGTAGTTAAAATTTTAAAAAGAATTCTTGTAAAGACTTTGTTTTGAAAAATAACTTAATTTTGTAATATTTCTATGCCCCCTTTTTTTTTTAATTCAAGATCGTCCATTGCTATAGAAAAATGCTATTTTAATTTGCCATCACTTTTCAAATTGTACTGTATTTATTAATTAACTAGCAGCACCAGCACGACGTTTCCCATGACATGGTTTTTATCATGTCTGTTCTAGGAGCCTGAAAACATTTAAGAAGTTTTTCACGTAGGTCGTGGCATCTTAGTACGCTCTTGCATGTATCTGGGACCACCACTAAAGCTGGAAGGCAACATTACCATCATTCATAACCTCATCCCTTAAATGTACATACTGTTCCACTCTCAGCATCCTCTGATTTAGTCGTATGTATAACAGCCTTTCTGATTCATTCTTGGCATACATATCGACAATAAATTGATGAAAAAGGGCCTTGCTTCTCAGTAAAATGTTGAAATCTGAAATGCGTTGCATCATCTGTGCGTGTAGAACTTCATAGCAGAAATCTTCTTTGTTTGTGATATTCTTGTCATTGGATTTCTTTGGTGGAGTTGAAAAGGATATCCATCATCCCCCTGCCTAAATATGAGTGGATATTGTAGCGCATCGTAAGACCTATGCGTATTGGGTATTTCCTTTATGTTGCCACTTCTTTCTTCTAAAATTATGTCTGTTGCTCTATGTTGTTGTTCTACCATGATTAAAGCCACTTCATCTTTGCTGGTACATTAAAATGCCTTTCATGTTCACCATGTGGGGTTTTGTCTGCTAAGATTACCACTTTGAATTCGGTTCTGATCTTATTCACGGCCGATTTGAAGCTCTGGACGTTGCAGATGTGATGATCCAGAATATTTTGCAACTGAAGTACTATGTCTTGTTTGTGGAACGTTTTTGCAATGCTGCTCTGCTTGTTGTATACCATCTCCTACAAAATATATTTGAAGAAATTTAGGCTCTTCATTTGGTAGAGGGTACAGACTCCCGATGTGGTGATAAACTTGACCCTGATCCTTAAATGTCAGCATGTACCCGGACTCTACCTCTTTTGGTACAACAAAAGAAATTAATCTGAAAGCAGTAATTGTACAATCTAATATTTGTCAGAAAATGTTTAGGTTCCACAAGAAAATATTAAATGAAAAGTTTTCTAGATTGAATTTTAAGATTCTGGCTTCGAGGTGCATTGAGTCGAAATCTGACTACCTATGTGCCAAATTTCAGGGCTGTGCGTGCAATATTTTAGTCTAAACATTGCACATATACATAAACATTGTTTTTTTTTATATAGAGAGGTAGAAGATTAATATACGTAATGTCTTGGGAAGCTTGCTTTACAGATTACACAAAAATTTTGGCGAAATAAAATAGGAAAGCAAAATATATTATTAAGTCGTCATAATGACCAACAAAATACAAAAAAAAAAAGCCTCAGAATGACATGAAATAAAGTTTTAAAAACTAATCAAAGCAGAAGATGCTGGTGGTGTTTCTTCAGGTGGCTTAGGCATGTTGAACAGCATTTTCTGTCTTGAAGTAGAGACTGGCCATTTTTCAAGGTGGACGCTTAATGAATTGCGGTGGGGTGTTGCTCGTGAATCAGGAAGTTAAATATTCTCCATATTGCTTCGTTGCTGCTGATGTATCTCCTCATTTGATATTGGTGGATTTCATTTACGTAATTTTCTCCACTAGCAAGTTCAAATACAGCCATGTCGGATCCTTTGTTGACATACTTACAGATGTACTTGATAGATTTCACAGAATTGTAATACTCGATATGTGCATTGAAAATTTTTGTTAACAAAGGGCAGTACGGTACAATCCAATTATTGTCCACAGACACTTCTAATCCTCAACCTGATGTTTGCAGTAAATCCCCATCCGATGGTATAGTGGATATTCGTCCTATACTGTTGGTGTTTGTTACAAAAAATGGCGTGGGTATTGCTTTGTGCAAATTCCATCCTTCATACATGGAGAACGTGGATCTATGTTTCCGAATGGACCGTGCGACATCTGCTTTGTTACAATGCAAAAGAGATCTGGGTCTTCTTGTGGGTTAGAGATTTCTGCAGTAATAAAGTCATTCACTCTGTGAGCGTGTAATGAATCTTTGAGACAAATGAGAATGTGGGCATGAATAAGTCCTCACTTATGCGACTCTATTGTAAACATACGACACTTAACTTCTCCAAAAATCTTTGCCTTTGTGATAAGATTTATGAGTGTTTTTTGCTTTTGTTGAAAGACTTGCCAACGAATCATGGTGATCCTGAGGTTTTTGCCCAACAAATTGTTCTTGCTGTATCTCTGCCCAGGTGACTATTTTTTAATTCAGTAAATTACGTTAGACATTCAAAACAAACATCATTAAAACCATAATTGTTTGCTCTATCTAATGGTCCATCGATTGGTTTTCTATGATCATTATTTCTCATGGATCGGCCAAAAACATGCGAAAAATCACCCAAAATGACACAAAACATTAAATAAAAACTTTTCTAGATTAAATTTTAAAATTCGAGCCTCAAGGTGGATTGAGTCACCAATACGACTATGTGCTAAATTTCAGGGCTGCAAGTGCAATATTTTAAGTCTAAACATCGCATGCACGCACACACATACATTTCCTTTTATAAGTATAGATTAATATACGTAATATCTCTGAGATCTTGGTTTACAGATTCCACAAAATTTTTGTGAAATAAAATATGAAAGCAAAATGTATTAGGATATTAACTCGGCTTTCAACAATGAAAGAAAAGCACGCAATTGAATATTTATTTAAACAATGAAAACGTTTTGAATTGTGTTGCAACAATGAAAAGTATTGTAAATTATACCAATTTTTTTTTTTAATTTATTAAAATTCGAGAAAATATGGTATGGCAACTTTTTCGTTTAAAACAAACTTTTAGACGTTTAAAATAAACTTCATTAGAACGGAAATTGTTTGTTCTTTCTTATGGTGTATATATTTTAATATGATTATTAGAAAAATGCAATAGAGAAAGGAGTATGAAACTCCTGGAGTATTATTTCCTATAATAATAATAATAGGAAAATGACAAAATATTAAATAAAAAGCTATCTAGATCGAATTTTAAAAATTGGGCTTCGAGGTGCATTGAGTCTACCATCAGGCCTATTTAAGGCCTGCAAGTGCAATATTTTAGGTCTAAACATAGCACGCACAAACATTGCCTTTTATATAGAGAGAGATTTATTGTTCTTAATTAATAAATATTTAGTAAGAGTATCCATTAATTTACTATAATTTTTTGTGAATTGAAAGCTTCAAGCTGAACTTCTGTTTCTATACAGTGACACTCTCTACTGCGGCCGACCTCTTTTTCAAAGAAAATTTTTGTTCAGAGGCGTGGTCGCTCTAAAGGGGCTTTATGTTTTGAAGAACAAGATATGCATTTACCCAAGCCCTGATTTTTTTTTTATTACAAAGTGAATGTTAAGAATAATCTGAAGAAAAATGTACTTAATTCCTTTTTTTTAAACGTACAATATTTGCAGCTTTTTGGAAGTTAATTTTTCTTTTCAATTTTGTATCTTAATTCGAAAAGCAGGTTCTTAAAGGCTGCATGGGGCCTTCTTGAGTTTCTTATGCGGCCTTACCAGTTATTTAAAATTTGCATTAAAATATGCAATTGTATGTATTATAATAATAATAACAGAACAATAACCCTTAAGATTCTGCTCGTGCGGCCTTTTCTCAACTGTCGAATTCTACTGAATCCTTTGGTGCAAAAGGTTTCCTCACTCCTGTTGAATAATATTGAGCAACACACAGCAAACACCAACTGAAAGCGCAAGTATACGTTTCAAGGACGAAAGGATTCCGTGAAAACAAATGCATATGATTTGACGATGGCATCGGTGTTCTTTCTGTGCAGTTTCATTGGAACTTGTCTTTAGGGATGTAACCAATAGTGATTTGGCGGAATGCCGAATACCAAATTTTTTAAAAGCATTTCACTTTTGTTTGTAAATGAAATATTTTTCAAATTTGAAATGAAAAAATTTTAAGATAAAATTAATTTTTATTAAAAATTTTTTATGTTAAAATTATTATTAAAATTTGTATATTTAAACAAAGTTAATACCTTTATGCATATTTGTAATATTTTAAATACCTTAATTCCAATAATAAGAAATGAGAAAACCTCATCTGTTTGGGATTGCTTCAAAGAAATAAGAGTCGTCATTGTAGAACATGACAATGACAAACACAGAAGAAAATTGAATGGATAAATTAAAATTACTAGAAGTAAGTTCCTATTTTGATGAAGAACTTCTAATGGGTATGGAGTGCCCATTTAATTGGAGGAAAAAAAGTGGGGAAAAATTTCCAGTTATTTTAGCAAGTTAATATCTTGCAGCACCTGCAAGCATTATATAGTGACCATTTATTTTCTGAAGTTGGTAATATACGTGAAACCATATAAAACAGACTTCTATAAATGATATGCAACATTATTAAATACACTTACAGTCCAGTCAACGAAGGTCAAAATGGGGATGAAAAAAAACATTAAATCATATAGTTTTGAAAATTGGTACACGTATTTGTGAGGGGCTTATGATGAACATACTAAAAGTCCCCAGTCATGGGGGGGTGAGTTCGCGGCGCTATCTTGGATTTCATCCCCCCTCCTTTTTTTTTTTTAGTTTTTCCTAAATGTCTCGAAAACTATTCAGTTTTCAAATTACAAATGATTTAAAAAATTAAAAAGCATAAAATTCCCTACATACTTTTTTTCCTTCCAGCTTTAATAGTCTTGGAGATGATGGGTTTCAAAGGTTGCCGCCATCTTGGATTTCATCCCCCCGTCATAGTTTTTCTTAAATATCTCAGAAACTATTAAAGCTAGAAAACAAAATCATGCATTTGTTTGTGATTTTACGATCATCAATTTGTTGTATTACATGTAATTTAAAAATTAAATAGATTTTGAGATATTCAAAACAAACTACACCAGCGGGAGTGGTCTCCCCTAAACTTTCTCGTATACTTCCCAAAAAGGTGTCATTTTCCCTCTAACTAGGGTTGCCATACGTCCCGTATACTATTTATCCCGTTTGCTCCCTAAACTCTGTGTCATTATAATTTTAAAATGACCTGCGCCCATTTTTATGATTATGCCTAAAAGGAAAAAGATAATTAAAAAAGTAAAATCAGCTTTAAAGTGTGACTGGGTTAAAAAGGATTAGCTTCTCATCTTTTTTTTATTATTCTACGCGTTCATTTTATTAGATTGCTTAAACTTTTAATTTTTACTTTCTCGTATACAAAGAGAAAGTATTGTAATCGTCAAAAAATTCGAACTCGAGATTTTGACGAATCACCACGTTTTAGACCTCCCTGAGTCCGAAAAACACTATTTTGGAATTATGTCTGTGTCTGTCTGTCTGTGAACACGATAACTTGAAAACTATTAGAGCTACGGGGATGAAATTTGGTAAGTGATCTTTACACATAATTTGTATGTTTCTATCAACTTTTGGACAAAATCTGTCTACGGGAAGTCTGTCTGTCCTCGGTCATGCGAACACTATAACTCAAAAACTTGAATAGTTAGATGGATAAAATTTTGTACACAGTTTTATCATTAATGTAGGTGCGTATAAAATTTTGGGCCAAATCCGTCAAAGGGTTGACTTCTGTCGGTCTGTATAATTTACTTTTGAAAAGAATCCGTTATCTCCACGCGCATGCGTACTGGAAGCAATCTTCTGTGCACGCGAACGGAACAGAATTTCATTACGGAGTAGCGAATGACGTCAGTTTGTGCTTGAGCCGGTAACAGCGGAAAATCGGTACGCATCTCTTTGAATTTGATTCTTTACCTAGATATTTTTCAATCACTATAATGAAAAACCTTCTGATAGTCATTGGATACTGGGTAACAGTAGGTTCGAATTTTTTTAGCCACGCGGGGGGAGGGGGAAACGGCACCTTTTTGGGTAAGTATACGAGAAAGTTTAGAGGAGAACACTCCCCTGGTTTTTTTTATCAGAGTAAAATAAGCTATTACGTACCCACTGTTTTCATGTTTTATTTATAAATAAAATTATCTCATTCATCGATCCTAAACGCCCCCTTATCAATGCTTGACAACCCTATCTCTCCGCGCGTAGATAAAAAAAATTCGAACCTACTAAAATCCAGTATGCAATCCTTAGTTTCCTTTAGAGCGCGCCAAGGTCACACTCGCCAAGACTCAAATAGCCTCGCGTAAAACACAGAGCGCCAAATACGTGCGGTCCTGCGTTAGCGGACAGACGAACTTCCTGTAGACGGATTTTGTCCAAAATTTGATAGAGACCTACAAATTATGTGTCAAGTTCACATACCAAATTTGGTTCCTGTATCTCTAATAGTTCTCGAGTTATCGTGTTCACAGTCACACAGACAGGCATAATTCCAAAATTGTGTTTTTCGGATTCGGGGAGGTCTAAAACGTGGAGATTCGTCAAAATCTCGTGAATTTTTTGACGATTACAATACTTTCTCTTTGTATACTTCGTATACGAGAAGGTAAAAAGGGGGGATGAAATCCAAGATGGTGATAAACTTTGAGATCCATTATCTCGGAAACTATTAAAGCTGGAAGAAAAACAAAAGTATCTAATTGTAGGGAATTTTACGCTCTTTAATTTTTTAAATATATTGTAATTTGTAAACGGAATGGTTTTCGAGATATTCAGGGAAAACAAAAAAAGGCGGGATGAAATCCAGGATGGCGCCGCGAGCTCACCCCCCAGGACCGGGGACTTTTAGTATGTTCATCATAAGCCCCTCACGAGCATGTGTACCAATTTTCAAAACTATATTATTTTTTGTTTTTTTCAAACCCTTTGTTTACTGGACTATAATGTAATATGCAACTTAAAATTGGATACATGTTAGATTTTTATAATAAATGTACCGGAATATAATTCTGCAATAATCTTTATTAAATATATTTAAATCATCATTCTTTTTTTAAAAAAAATTCTGTCCTGAATTTATTCTGCTAAATATCTGTTTAACATTCTGCCAGACCCAATATTCGGGAAAGGGCTGAAATGGCCTCATACTGAATATTCGTTATATCGTTAGTTGGTATTATTTGTGTATGAAACCAAACGGAACAGACCAGTGGCGGCTCGTGCTAAATCACCGTGGGGGTGCTGCAACGTAAAGTTCTACACTATGTACTATCGATTTCTGCATATCTTAAATTAGGAACTAATTTTTATTAGTTTAAAATACTTAGTGAATAAAAAATATATTATTAGATTTTTTTACTTCAAATTATTTTTAATAAAGTAATTTTAATTTAGAAATTGTTGATTTTTAACTAAAAATAATTAAGAATTTTTAAAATGATTTTCACAGTTATTTTTGCTACGTCTACTCTCATTTATAAGGTTTTAGAAATTCGACTGAACATGAAAAAAAAAAAAAAAAATCATTGAAAGCTCTAAGTTAAAATAAATACATATATGGAGATAAAGGTATTATTTATAGATATTAATAAAACTACTTAACGTAAAATCGGCTCTTTTTTTGTATTTCGAGCGAAATGATCAATGCCGTTTTCCACAATATTGGTATGACCATCAAATGACATGAAGACGCTCACTGACAGGCAAAGAACAGAATTTCTTTGATGCATATCGTCCAAAATTTGCTAGATTCACAAATTTGGTGTTGAGATCTCATCCTTCGTTTCCTTCCTCTAACGGTTTCGGTTTTTGAAGTATAATGTCCATAAACACATGGACAGACAGGCATAATTTCCAATTTTGTTTTCAATAAGAGGAAGAGGGAGCTATAATACGTGGCGATTCTTGAAAGTCTAGAGGTCGAACATTTTAGCAATTACAATGCTTTCTTTTTGTACATAACGAATTCGAGAAAGAAAGAAAAAAAAATGGATTGTAATGATTTTTTGCCTGTTTTTTATACTTACCTCCAAGATGAAACATACAAATTTTCAGATTATTTTAACCATTTGTGTTTCAGTTATAAATCCTTAAAATGTTCAAAATTTTACGAATTTTGAAAATTTTATAATCTTTAAACGATCGTAACTCAAAAAGCTATTAAAGCTAGAAGAAAAGCAAAAGGATTCATTTCTAAGGAATTTTACAATCATTAATTATTTGCATTACAGGTCATTGTAAATTGAATAGTTTTCGAGATAATCAAAACAGACTAAAAAAGGGGAGGGATGAAATCCATTCATTCCATTGTGTGACGCATTAAGTCAGAAACTATTAAAGCTAGAAGAAGAATAAAAGTATGTATTTGTTTGAAATTTTACACTCTTTAATTTGTTAAAACAGTGATCCCCTCACAAACATGTATACTAATTATTAAAACTATAAGATTTAATGTCTTTTTTTTTTTCTTCTTCTTAATGATACCAAAGGAATACCATCAAAATTCATGAAATTTTCAAAGATTCATAACTCGAACACAAATGGCTAAAATAATCTGAAAATTTCTATTTTTCGTCTAATGCACTACTACTGAGCCAAAAATCAACAAAATCCCAAGACATGATGTTTCGACCATTGGTTGATTTCACTTGGAATTGCCCATTCTGTTTTGTGTGCATTTCCATTAACATTGTTTTTTCTCATCACTCTAGTACTTAACATACATGACATTAATATCTATAATTTTTTCCACTTTCTTTATATAGTTTAATGTCCAGCTTTATTTCATCTTTTGTTGTTCCTTTTGATCCTGCATTTTTTAATCAACCCTAAATAGCAAATAAGCCTAAATTCTGTTAATTAAAATCCATTCATCTCGTATGTCTACCATTAACTTTCATAATTTAAGTTTTCATTTTTTAAATATTATAGTTATTTTGTAAATTAAATTAAAATAGATTTTCATTGTTGCTCAATGATTAAAACGTTATATTTTATGTCATTAAATATATTTTTTGATCTAACTTTTGTCATTGATATTTGAGAGAAAGGTATATACTATTTAAAGGTTCAAAAATAAGAAAACGCATATATTTTTTATCTACTTTTAACAGTTCAAATTTTAACTTTTTAAACTTCGAAATTTGTTTAAGAACAGATTTATATCTATGTTTTTAATTACAAGGCACTCTCTTGTAAAATAATAAAGTGTAAAAGTTTACCATCTGTTGTTAAGATTAATTAGAATTATAGCACATAATTTGTTCTACAGCCTTGAAAGCATTGAATGAGAATTTAGTGTACTTTCTGCTTCGGAAGTTACTGATTACAGAGTTCATTTATCCTTAAAACCAATTAAGCAAAAGTTCATGAATGCAAAATTTTCAAAAATAATTCATTTTTCTTTGTCTTGTTCTGCTAAGAGCTACGTTAAAATTTATTCCTTTAATTTTGTCAGGATATGTAAATTCTTCCTTGGGGAAGGTGATAATTGCTTTTCAAGGATTATCAAACTGCGCAGAGTATACATCTATGTATGTATTTAAATTTTATTATTAATGTACTGAACACATTTATGTAATATAAAATAGAGTAGTAACTGCTCATCAACACCTTTCATTTTTGAGATATATTGCAAAATAAACAGAATATATTAATGAAAATAACAGAGATATATTGCAAAATAATACAGAGCTCCTGAGCCTCCAAATGTGGACCAATTTCGCCAATGTATTACGTCACTTCTTTAAAATAACTAACCAATCAGAATGCTCTGCTTTATTTTCGTAAGTTTAAAATACTATTTTTCATTTGTATGCATCTCCATATTATAAACAATAATCAAGTTATCTTTTTTAATTAAATTTAATTTAGTTTAAATAGAAGACGATTTTGTTAAGCATCTCTATTATAGAGATGAGATTCTCCTGCTTTTTGAGAGATTTTGGAGAAATTTCGCTTTTTTTTTTTCTCTCAAAATTCCGTCCCCCCTCCCCCATTTCCGTGTTTTTTTTTTTTTTTTTTTTTTTTTTCCCGACGCAAAAATTTGCTTTTTTTCCCCCGAAAATTCCGCTTTTACACAAAGAAAAGAAACCTTTCTATCTTCCGTTTTTGAAAGAAAATTCTGGGACAATATGCTCGACGACGCACTTAACTCCATCGGCTAGGAAACTAGCTGATTCATCTTCTACTGATGAATCAACATTATATCATCAAGCTCTACAAGGATGAACATTACAAAATATTCTGTGCCATTCAAAGTATTAAGTACCACCTTTTTCCAAAATAATAATAATAATAATAAATAAATAAAAGATTTTTTTGCATGAGCATGTTGAAAAAAAATTAGTTGAAAACTTAAAGTCATCTTGTAGGGCGTACCAAGATGAAATAAAAAAAATGGAACAAAAACAAATAAATAAACTACATAAAAAAAACAAACTCCTGGCAAAAGAGTTAGCCAAAAAGCTGTGTGTAAATGCTTTCAAAAAGCACAGAATAAGACATAAAAAAAATCTTAAAATAAAAAATAAAACAGATGATTTACCTAGGCATTCTAGAGATAATGTAGCCCCGAAAACTGTGACATTAAACAGAGAGATACTAATGAAGACTGTGCAAAAACTTTAGCCTCTACTGAAAATAAACTTGCAGAGGATGCAAACACATCCTTTATTGAAGAAAAATCTGTCAAAGATAGGAGCCCTCCAAAACAAGAGGTGAAGCGTGTTATATGTAATATGTTTTCATGTCTAATTTTGTATTTTCTGATGCCCCTGATGATGTGTTAAACTTGTTTGTTAACTTTTAATGTGAATGATTTAATAATAATTTAATATTCTTTTTCTTATTTATACGTACTGAATTATAAATAATTAAATTATTAATTATTATAGTGTAATATTTTCATCATGTTGCATGTTCTGAAGTTTTGCTTCTTAAAACATCTTTCGTGTATAAATTATGGTACAAATTTTTTGCTCACGTATGATTTCAGTCTTTTTTCTTTTTTGCCAATCTCATCCCTGATATTATTATCTTTGATTCAGTTAATATTTAAATTAGCATCAATAGCAGGTTTTGTTTCGTTTTTAAATTGATTTTTATTTGATTGGCAACAAGAAAATTAGTTGTTATAAAAAAACGTTTATGGTATGCAGCATTGTCAGATCAGATAATGAAGTCTGTATAATAGCTATAGTTAATTTTTTTTATTTTGGAAATCAGAGAAAAATATTATTTTAATAAAATTTTAGCATAAATTTTATATTAAGAGTCACAAGTCAAGCCAATGGTGTGTCGGTGGTAAGTGGTGCACGTCAGTGGTCATAATATGTTTTTTTTTCGCCACTGCCATTATCATCAATGGCTCAGCTTGTGTAATTGGTGACCATGACATGATATTATTTTTACACATACCCTTATGGCATTTGACTCCGAAAATGACATAATAAAGTTTTGTCTCCACAGTGACTAGTAGTGTAGTGAGGTTAAATGGCAACTTTAAAATAATTCGCTTGGTTTTTTTTTTTTTTTTTTTACCCCATTTATCATCAGTGCTTAACAAGCTTAAGTGGTGATCGGGGCATGATATTATTTTTTAAACCCCTCACCATTTTTTTTCTTCTTTAAAAACTGACATAAACGCAGTAATGTTTCGACTCCATGGTGCCTAACAATCAAGCTCTGGGTGCATTTATACACCCTTTTCAACCCCTGATGCCACGCCACTGAGTCAAGAAGACTTTGCTTCTTTAAATAGTCATTTACATGCCTGTTATAACCTAAAAGGTAATAATATTCCATTTTTTTTATCAGGTTGCTTCGAAGATACCCGGATGCAACAAAAAGGTGTTTCTTCAATGAAAGCAGATTAGATAATTATCCTTGATACAACTTCAGCTCATTTTGCGAAAGAAAAACATCAAGTTTTATCAATCACCAAGAGCATATAAGTTGGAGACATACATCAAAGATGAATGAAACACATTTGATTAGTGATCTAAGTGTGGAAACAGTTGATACTTATGAAAATGCCAAAAATGTAAATGAAAAGAATAAGAAACATTTTCATATCCATACGAAAGACAAGGCATATTCTTGTGATTTATGTGGAAAAGGATTTTCTCGTAGAGGAAATTTAGCTACACATTATCGTATTCATACAGATGAAAAGCCCTTTTCTTGCGATGTGTGCAATAAAGATTTTTCTCGCAAAAGTCATTTAAATTTGCATTATCGAATTCATACAAATGACAAGCCCTATTCTTGTCTTGTGTGCCATAAAGATTTTTCTCAAAAGGGCCATTTAAATGAGCATTTTCGAACTCATACAGGTGAAAAACCCTATTCTTGTGATATTTGCCATAAAGATTTTTCTCTTAGAGGTAATTTAAATCTGCATTTTCGAACTCATACAGGTGAAAAGCCCTATTCTTGCGATGTTTGCTATAAAGATTTCTCTAGTAGAGTTGAATTAAAGAAACATTTTCGAACTCATTCAAAGGAAAAGCCCTATTCTTGCGATGTTTGCCATAAAGATTTTTCTCGTAGAGATGATTTAAAGATACATTTTCGAACTCATTCAAAGGAAAAGCCTTTTTCTTGTGATGTAT